>MQRK01224458.1:0-11183 GCA_001938485.1 Girardia tigrina | reverse complement strand
CAACTTCTCTTGTCGTCATATGTGGATTAGATTTGATCAGTACTGTTATTTTGTTGCCATCAACTTCAACTGGTCGACCGGAGCGTGGTGCATCTTTCAGATGAAATTTTTCAGAACGAAATTTAGAAAACCAGTATTGACACTGTCGAAGTTTTAAGCAGTCACTACCATATACAAAATATATCTTCTTATGAGCTTGCACAGTGGTTTTCCCTTTGTGAAAATAAATCAACAAAACATGACGAATATGCTCATTTTGATTTTCCATTTCGAATTGACGGTAAAGTAATAAATTAAAACAAAATCAATTAATATTTTGTATAAACATAGTCTGAAAATTAAGGTTTCAGAATGTATAATTGAATTTAAATTTTATCACATCGTTTTATATTTTCAAGCTTTTTATTAGGACGTACTCAAAAACGCAATTACTTTTTTACCAACCCAATAATTTGATGACTTTTTAATGGTTCTTTGAACCATTTTCCTGAATTAGTCTATGGTGGGCATTTTTCCCGTAAAGCTTCTGAAGTAGACAAATAAGTTCCTGATTATGCACATAATCCAAGTACATGTGTTTGTATCTGTTAGTAAACGTATTAAAACAAATTTATTCTTCAATTAGTTCATATATTTTACGTCGTTGAAATGTGCTTGATTGTTGTATGAATTTAAACCCAGCTCTAATACAACAGAAGTATTGTGGTCAGAACTTTACTTGGTCAACAGAATATTTTTTAATGTTTTATTGTTTTTTTTTAAATATTTTTTTTATTTATTTGCGTAATATAAACTACTTATAATTTATAAGTAGATCTTTTATACTAATATTGTTTATTAAATCCGATGGGGTCGTTTTCTTTCAATTTTGAAACACCAAAAAGATTTTTATCAAATTTTCACATTATCATTTATTGTCATCGAAAATGAAAAAGTATGCAAAAATGGGAGAAAATGGATTGCATAAAAAGGCTTCAAGAATAGGTTTCTAAATTCCATGGATATATATAGAAAGCAAGCTAATAAAAAGAATGAAAAAGGATCCGAACACAACGTTAACAATGTGGGAGATTTATTGTTGAACATACTTACAATTTTTTTGGATAGGTGATATTATTTTAAATTATGTACTTTCTTTGTATATTTATATTATGCAATATCTATGATGCTTTAAGGATTGAATTTTTCTCAATGGGACACAGTTAGAAATGATATTGTCAATGTTATAAGTTTGATTTCGATCTAGAATATCTGTAAGTTTACTTTTATATTTGTTAATTAATTTATCAATAGTTTCTTTCCTTAGTTTTTCCACTATTGATTTTGAGTACACGTTATCATTAATATATATTTAGATTCAAATAAATTGTTCGGAGCTGTGTTTTTATGATAATATTTATAAAAACCACATACGTGTGGCGTCAAAAAGGCTGTAGACTAGCAGATTAATGATAATTATTATTAATGTATGAGCCTGAATTTTTTAATATAGATATAAATAAATTATTATTAGATATAAATGATGACATTTGTTTTAACATTTGACTATTTCGTCAGAAAAATTTAGCTATTATTTAATTAAACATGACTTTAAAATTTGCAGATTAATTAAGTTTTAACTTCTAAAAAAATTGAACCTATTGAAATAATGTGTCAACTAAGCGATATCTATGGTTAAGAGGCCCCTCTAGATCTAAATCAGGTGTGACCAACTCAAATGATATTTCGGGTCACCTGGAAAACAATTATAACTCCGCGGGCGGCATTTAAAATTATATATCTTCATATTACATTTAACCCACTATAGATATTTTTGGAGTGAAAAAATAATTGTGTTGATTAATATTCTTACACATTATCATAGATAATAAGAACAATGGTACTAAACGCACATTGTAAAAAAGTCATAAAAACATTTATGTTACTAGTGCGATATTTGTTTCTCCATTATTTCACTTTTGTCTTGTAAATCGATTTATATTTGAGTATTAGCACATCATAATTTTGCTTAGAGGTTAGCGTCCGATATGTTTGACCGTGTATTGTGTTTAGTCAATTTCATTTTCGAATGATTCGCAGGTGTAAGTTGAACCAAAAGCGCTAACAACTCTTTGCCAGATTTCTCAAATTCGAAAATTTCTCTTTTGTGATTAAAGTATTATAATTATCTATTTTTGATTATGGTGTTTCAAAAATGTATTTTAATTCAATATTGCATAGCAGTCAACAATAAATTTTGTAAATATATTTTGTAAGTGTGATGAATCTCGCGGGCCAAAAAATGTTGCAAGCGAGCCCGTGGGCCGCGGGTTGGCCACCCCTGATCTAAAGCTTTTAAGTTTATAAAGTATATAAGTGCGTCAGAACGAATGTATCCGACGAGGAAAAGAGCGGTAGACTATGAGAAATTGGTGAAGAAAATTAGAAAAAAAAACTGAAGAAATAAACGCCAAGCGACGAAGGAACAACTTACAAATACCTTAAACTTTACATATTGAACAGTAACATGCTGAATTCCAGTGGAGTAAGGAATTTGTACTTGTATTTTGTACTTCACTCTCTCAGCCCGGACATGTGTGAGAAGACTGCAGTGTTGTCAAGATAACTTCAACAATTATGTTGAAATAAGTGCTCGATTCCTGGATAACATCGTGACAGAAGACGAAACATTACTCTCTCCACATTCCAGAAATCAGATCGTCAAAAAATGGAAATTTCCAGCAGAATTGAATCCTCGAAAATTACGGAGTGGATTCTCTCATGATATGACGATGACCATTTTTCAGATTCGCGTGGTGCTCACACTAATTTAGTTGACAAAGCCACCGGAATCATTGGCATAAACTACACGCGTGTTGTAGAACAAGCCCGTAAGAAAATTAGAAAGAACGACTACCGGGCACTGTTCTTAGTCAACGTAGGCAGGATAATTAATGTATATTATATATATAAATTAATTAAATATTTGTAATTAGTTGAAAATGATTGTATTGTATTTTGTAAAACAATAAGTTTTTTTGATAAATTGCACTTTTTATTTCAACGCCTTTTGGCTGAGTGGTTTTTTGTGATGTGTTTTTGTTTTTGAAATTACATGGGGTTAGTTTTTAAGTTTCGCCAACATAGTTTATTATTTTTTTAGTTTTGAAAATTTAAAGGAAATAAATTAGAAAATTAAAATACAGAGTAAAAATATGATAAAATAAATGCGTATTTAAATATGTTTACATTAATAACAATTAATATATTTTATAAGTGGAATAAAGTTTAAATAAAGTTTAAAATAAATAATTAACGAATTAATATTTTTAGAAATCATTTTTTAATAAAAGGGCTTAATGTAAATTTAAATTAATTAGTTTTTATGATAAAGTTTAGTAAGAATGTAAAAGTATTTAACATTTTAAATTTTGTAATTTTTTTTGTGAAAAAATGCAAAATTATTTTAAGGTAAAGATTTTGTAAAATTTTTGCAAAAAATGTCAAATTATTTAAGGTTTTAAATGTTGTAAAATTTTTTGCAAAAAAATGTAAAATTGTATTTAAGGTTTAATTTTCGTAAATTTTCAAAATTTAATCGAAAAGAATTGTAAATTAATTTTGGGCGAAATAATTGAATTAATTTGTTTAAGTATGTGAATTGTTGATTTTAATAAATTTTTGTGGTGTTAAATTATGACTTCAGAATGTGATAATAATGAAAGTGGCATAAACGCTACTTACAGTAATAAAATTTGTAATTCGAGTTAGAATTTTCTGAATATATACCGTAATTTGAATAAATTTAAGTGTTTTATACTATATTTTAAAAAATATCAGAAAATTATTTGAATATAGAAAACACTTAAATTGGTAATGAAAAAGAAGAAATTTATTTGTCGTTCAAAATAAGACCATTGCAAGTTCTTTCTATGATACTACATATCAATTATTATTCCTGATTTTGAATCCAATAAGCCTCCACCGACTGTTATGGACAACTGTGTATTACAAATAATACTCAACATTGGCGCACAGAGTAGTGTATCGTAGACTGCATCGGGTAGAAACCAGTTGACAAATACAAAGTTTTCTGATCCTCTCACACGGCTTCAGATGCAAGAGTGCGAGCGTTCAATGCACGGTCACACTTCGGCTTCTCTCTGAGAAATGACCAGTCATGTTCCTTCGTTCCATGATTCTGGAGACTTCTGGCTGTATAAACGCACTTAGTGCAACGGGGAAATGGGCAATGAAACATTCCTTATCCGTTATATTATCCAGCCGAAAATTCAGCACCACACTAGGGTTTACTCTTGGACAGTTCTCATCCGTTACACCGACAGACACTGGCATATCATGTTCAGCGTTCAAGTTCAAAGGTCCAGTACGTCTTTCTGTTTCTTCTCTTTGTACTACTTGGATGTTCGTAGTACCATTACCTTGGATTCGATGATCAATTCATAAATGTCGTTGTAGCCATCCATTAGTTTTATAAGTTTTGTGGCAGTTCTCCATGGGACATATTAATGAACCACAACCTTATTGAAATGAATCCAATGATAAATATAACATTGGATTTGGTTATAGAAATCAGGCCACCTTTTTTTCATTTCTACCAAACAGGTAAGAATAGTCTATATTTAGCAATGAGCAAGATTACTGTATGTGTGTCCATTTGTTACACTTTTCTTAAGATTTGGGTTTTCGAAAACTAATGGCATTATCATTGCCGTATTCGGAATAAATGGTGGAGTGAGAGGAGTTTCAACAAATACGATCTTTGATTCTGATGAGTCATGTAATGTGGAATATTTAGAAAATCCATAGACGCCATGAGGCAATTGCGAATTTCAAAAATGTGGCGTACAAAATTGGTTCTTATGGTGGACGATTGGCAGAATTTTTTTGTAATGTTCTGCGACAACATAGTCGGTGGGTTGGTCGCCTGTCACGTCTCCAAATCTTTCAAGATCGCCAAGGTTCAACGGTTGCAAAAATATCGACAAATCAGTTTCCTATATTCGCTAGGAATCCGATTGATAGAAAATAGATGAGATCTTTTGTTTTGGTGATAGAGTTGCCGATGCCAGTGTCATTTATCTTCCCTCCTTCTTCCTCAGTCGCCTATCAAATTTGGGTGAACACTATATTTGGTCTGAGTGCTTTCAATTCCATTGTTTGAGTCACCTTGTTTACCACGACAACCCACCTATTCACAAATCCGCTGTGGGTTAGACTGCTGTTCAACGAAGTGACAAAGAAGTGATACAAGCGGTGTATTTCATCTCTTAACGAAACGCAAGATAACTGCCATAAAAGTGCATTTCTTCAGATCTTGTCAAATGGTGGAAAGCGTGTGTTGAGAATGATGTAGGTGACGTGAAAAACTTGCTTGTTCCATTAACATCAATAACTTGGCAAAGAAATACGCACATTTTGAATTTCATTGTTCACTTTTTAGTCAGGTTATCTACGGACTTTTTTGATATCACCACACAATATTGATAATAAAATATTTGTGCTAAATATTTTAAACCACTATCACAACAAAATAATTAATTATATTATTTTTTCCCAAAAAAATTAAATTTATTGATTATTTTTAATAGCGAAAAAAAATGTCAATTGTAAAACCAATATAAAAAGGGTAATCAAAGATTTAATTGATGAATGAATTCGATATTTATTTTAAAATATACAGATTTTTTACCTCACTCATTGATGTTGATGGTATATTTGAATTTTCTCTCTTCAGTGTAATCAAACAGTGTATTGTAGAATTGTGTATTAACCCATATCCTGCCAGAGTTGCTTCACCGTTTAATTCCTTCAATTCGCGACCATTATATATTAGTCTGATGATTTTATTATTATTCAGTTCTTCTTGGAAATTATTTCTTAAAATGTTAAATTTCAAATTTCATTTTTTTAAAAAAATTATTCTGTAAATAAAATTAAAGTCATTTTGAAAATCGTTCTGTGGTCTTCCTTAGACTAGAAAAACTCATCAAAAAATAAAAAACTCTAGCCTGAAAGTGTTCATAGAATTCTAAAATTATTTGTCAATAGATTTACATGAGTTGGTATTTAGGGTTTATGGAAAATATATACAAGGAATGGAGTATTTATATATCTAATATTTTATATTTATATTCAAATGAAAGTAGAAAATAACGAGTTTGATTTAGAGGAAAATGTATTCCTTAAATGATCGATTGTTTAACCTTCATCGAAATTGTTTTTATAATGCATGTCACAAACTTCAAATTTGGTACAGTTGAGATATTTAAATTATTATTAAAAACATGGTCACATTTAAATGCACTGTAATGCTTCTTGTAAAGATAATAGTGCAGTTGAAAAAATAAGAAATATTAGAATACTTTGAGAACAATGGAAATATGTCCGTTTCTAGAGTCTAATGTGTGGGAGAATCAAGTGATCGCGAAAAGTATAAAAGCATATACCTTCATAAATTCATGAATAAAGCGAAACACACTCGAAGATATAGTAAAGAAATTGGGATAGAAGATGGAACTCAGAACAGACAAGAATTGGATAAGTGAATCAAAAGAAAAGTTAAATTCAATGGTGATCGTTTTATGAAAAGACGGGTTTCCGGTTCGTGCAGTTACGTCAGTTATACAGAAACTTCCGCCGAATGGAAAGTAGAGATAGTATTATTGAATTAATTTATTGAAATTAATAGAAATATTTTATCAACGAAAAGGAAATAAAGACAAAGTATCTTTTAGTTTCAAGATGGTTGAATAGAAAACGTGAATATATTATCAACTGGTCACGAAAAAACAAATTTTGTAGTTATATCTTTTTTCAGTTTTTTTGCAATAGACGAAGATAATTATGCACCACACATCCTTTTTAATGGGAAAATAATGTCAATAGGTGTTTGAAAAGGAGTTGTGACTGTCCAAGAAAAGGCTGAGTCAATCAAACCATATGAAAAAATGGCTCGATAAAGCCTGGCACGCTTGAAAAAATACATTATTAACGAGTAAAGCAAAACAACTTGTCTTTCAAGACTTTATCGTACCTCACATTACGAAAAAAATGACAAAAGAAATAAAACTGTATTCGAAATTGGCAGTCATTTGTGGAGATTTAAAAACTAAACCTAAAGCTTAAATTTAACTATGGAATCTAAGCTAAAAGAAAAATGAGGATAGATGTCCGAAGAAATATATTTTAACACATTGAATGCTGAGTACGAGATACCTCGTACTTCAATATTCATTAGTTAGACGCTAAGTACGAGATATCTCGTACTTTGGCTTACATTACTAAGACGCTAAGTACGAGATATCTCGTACTCAGCATTCAATGTGTTAAATGCTAAAAAGGCAACAATGTTCGATCATATTTTTTACGCGTAGCGCGCGTAGCAGACGTTCGGTGCATGATGTCAACAGCAGTCAATGTGTTAAGTAAAATAGAACACAATGTACGGAATGTAGTGAAATCTGTAAATGGATATGAGAAAATTGGAGTGAAATTTATTGCATTAAAATGGATTCAGGCATTAAGGAATTTATGGTTAATTTCTGGAAGATAATACACCAAATCCAATGGAAGAATCCCTGGTGAAGAGATTACCAAAGAATTACTTGAAATTACTGAATTAGATTTTCATGAGAGTTCAAAGGATTTGAATAAAGGTGTACTTGAAATTGAAAAAAAATTATTTTATTCGGTTAAAATATAATTCTAGGAAAAATGTGCAATTTCTATTTCTCAAATTCTTAATTTTTTTAAACGCAACCTTTGTAGATAACGCGAATCAACTATTTTCTATGGTGACAAAAGCGTTATAAATGGAATTCAGGGATCGCTGAGTGCAAGGCCAGTTTGGACGTACCTCCACGTGGTATTCCTGGGATACTAGAGTCACTTTCTCTAGGGGAAAGCGTCCTGAGCTGAGCTATTTACTGTTTGGAACGGTCGGCTGAAGATGTAAGCACTACTGGACTAGCAGACCAGTAGTTAGAAGGCCTAGCTATAAACCTGAGTGTCAGGCTGTAAGTAGTCGTGACTCTGCAGTCGCGTGGTCGATTGCATCGCAATGATTCAAGTTTTCTAATCTTGGTGAGGGGTGTTGTGAAGCCGGTCAATGCCGGTAGAGCTTAGGCATGGATCCCCGCATGAGGGAGTATCTTTTGAAGACATAAGCGTCTCAAACCTCCTAAAAAGCCAATAGGCTTAATATCTTTATAGGTTGTAGAGGATAAATGGAATTATAGAGTACTTACACCAGAGTGATATCATAGTATGCATAGAATACTGAAGTTCTGAAAGACTGAAAAATTAGTAATTTTTTAATTTGTGAACAACCTACTTATTTTATCACACTTCATATCATACTGATTATATTTAACGCAATTGTGATATATATAAAATGTATTTTAATAGTTACTGTATTGATAAGATATAATATCTAGATCTATTTTAAATATTTATTTAAAGCTTTCTATTGTCATAACATTACTATTTAAAATGGAAAAGTAAAGTTCAAATCACAAAAATATGTATTTTATTTCGTTGTTAATTACTTTGATTTTTCACTAAGTTTCTGAATAATAAAAGCAAATTAATAATTTATTGTTTGTTTCGAATCTCTAAAATGGGCGTTAAAATTGTTTAACCTTTTTATTGATGTATGGTGGAGCTCCAACATCGTCTTTTTCCTACACGAACAAAGAGTAGGTCTAAACCAATTTTCTGTGTATATTTATTTCTAATTTAACTGATTTATTCTTTGAACTCTACATTCCCTATGCGCTGGGAATTAAAATTCCTTACACTCGTAAAAATAAAATTATCCAATTCGTGATACTCTTAACATTAACGAATAATTATTATTAGGGGTCTCCAAAAGTAATGAACATTTTATTTAGGTAGTAAGTTAACTTTTTTATGTTGATTTATTGTGATATTTTCACGTTACCCTTGCTTTTTTATGTTTACAGAATAAAAATTTGATAAAAATACTTTTGGATAAAATGGGGAAATATTAACCGACTGAAGAATTATTGGGCATCGGAATCTTATTTCAGTTTTGATCAGGATTTAATGCAGCTGTCATGAATAAAATGTTTAAAGATATATGTATAAATATATATGGTACCGTATTCACTGTTAAAAAATGCTTAAATTTGATGCACCGATTTGTTGGTGTTCTAACCGTGATGTTGACTTAAATTACACTGATCGAGATCACAGGCTACATGGAGTCGATAAGGATGCTTTAAAGGACCATTTCTAAAAATCCATGACAATGCGACCACAAAAATTAATAGGCAATGATTTTGTGACGCCCACGTGTTTCAATTTCAAATTTTTACATTAATATTTAGACAAAATGTTTAAAAAAATACAGTTTCAATTAATTCAAAAATTTCACTTTTAATGTTTGCAGAACTTTAATCAAATAACGACTAAAATCCAATTTCAATATTTATGTTTTGTATATTGATAATTAGAAAAGAAATTATACAAAATTGTCTTTTATACTTTTTTCAAGGGTACTTAAAATAGCAACCAAGCAAATATCATCACAAAAACGGAGTTAGGTTTTAAATGCTATTCCTTTCGCTAATTTTTAAAACTCAAATTAAACATTATGTTGTATGTACATTAAGAGATATCGATTTATTACTTTTTACAAAAAGTTTACAATTATTATTACTAACACTACTGTTAATATTGTCAAGGATTGAGAGATCTTTCGACATTGTTGCTACTGTCTGTTTGTGTCTGTTGTGACTGTCCGTGCGAGTCTATGTCGATCGTTTTGCATTAGTCTCTACCATATTTATATACCGAGATTTATAAGCGCATTACTATTCATATAACTATTGATTACCATGAAACAGTTAATTCCCTATACTGATGTGAATATCTGATACGAATATTTGGTCGAAAAATGTCTTGTTTTAATTGTTCTGAAAAATGATTAATTATTGTATTTCCAAATGACTTAAAATATCGTTTTTTTTCAAATAAATAGTTCCTCTATAATTCCTATTTTGTCACAAAAAAATTTCGACTAACTCAAAATAATTTCTGAAAAACTACAACTACTTTTATCGAGAGTGAATAATGAAAAAATACAATTTTTATCATCAGAATTATTTTCTAAATGATTTATCATTATTTTGAATCAAAAGAAATGTTCAAAAATATTATCGAGTAAGTTCTATCTAAACACCAAGTAATCTGGTATTGTGTAACGACAAACGTCCAAAATATATTAACAATAATTTTATTTTAATTGTAAATAATTTTAATATACAGTAATTTTTATAATTTATACTTTAAAAAATACTTTATAATATGTATAATATTTGTCTAAAAAGTTTTTTTTTGTTTGTTTGTCGATCACGCTTTTCAATGTGAAATTGCAGAGGAACCGGAGTGAATTCATTTAAGATCATGGTCAATCTGTATAGCACACATCAATACAATTCTGTCGGTGCAGCGCCTTGGCCGAAAGACGCCCGGACGCCGACGAAATCGATCGGAAACCCTTCAAGTCGTTAAATGGTTAAATTAACACTGATTTGGAAATAATGATTCCTACAAGAAATTTCGAGAAAATACTAATAAAATACTAATTTATTTGATGAATTCGCTAAAAATCAATTTAGAATAAATTACAAATTTTTGGTATTAATAAATAATATCAATATTTCATTGATAAATAAGCTTTTAATTAATAATGTAAATCTAAAAAAATTAACGGTGTAAATTTGAAAGTAATGAAAGATCTATTGATAACCTCTATAAAATATTTTTCAAAAATAAAATTAATACAATTTATTTTAAAAATTACTTTCTATTAGGTTGTTTAAAAAATAATATCGTTTTTTGAATGGCCCTGATTGTTGATCATGTTTTGAAATAAATCTTTATCCTTTATTTATGTTTTATACATAATTTTAAAGCTTATGAAAAATTTTATATTTCTATGACACTTACACTAATATATTACAGTAATTAACAAATAATCACAAATTAATTTAAAAATAATCACAAATTAATTCATAAATAATTACAAATTAATTAATAAATAATCACAAATTAATTAATAAATAATCACAAATTAATTAATAAATAATCACAAATTATTTCATAAATAATCACAAATTATTTCATAAATAATCACAAATTAATTAATAAATAAT
>MQRK01224452.1:5100-16319 GCA_001938485.1 Girardia tigrina | reverse complement strand
ATCAACATATCTCGTATAAAATAAAGGTAATTCGCCATTAAAATTATTGAACTTTTGTTCTAAATTATGCAAAAAGATAGAGGCCATCAAAGGCGCTAAAGGTGAACCCATAGCGATTCAAATAACTCTTAATTCATAAAAATATTTACTACACAAAAAAAACGTTTTTCTAATTAAATTATTAAATAAATATATATTTTGTTCAAATATTAATCAATTAAAAATGGAGAAAGAAAAAAAGAAGTGTTTGAAAAACACTTTATCAGAATGGATAAAAAGTAAGGAATTTCTTTTATTTTTAAAGGATGCCATCATTCAGGTAATCCCGGAGAATTCCTTACTCCGGGGAGATTTCGGATCCTCGTCTGAATCGACTGAGTCAGATCTAAAAGCGGTCAACTAGGGTCACTAACCATCCTTTTCCGAATAAACTCGCTCGGTTGATTAATTATGTGCCATGAAAGGATCAAAAAACATAAAAAAACCCTATAAAAAATACAAAAACTAAAAAACTTTCTTTTTTTTCTTTTTACTTTTTTAGATCACACAAAATTGGGACTTGTCGAAGAATGCTCAACAGTGCGAAGATCATACATCGATTTTAAAGGAGCATCTATTAGTCAAGCCGACCTTCCCATGTCGGAAAGATAATCCCAAGCGCAAAAAGAATCAAACTTATTTGTCTTATAAATAAAATTTTATCGGTTAGAGAGCTGTACTTATAATGCGGAGGACGAGAGTTCGAGCCTCTCTCGGGGCACATTTTTTTACAATTCCGAATTCGTAAAAAGTAAGGAATTCTTTCTATGTTTAGAGGAGGCTGTTGTTCGGGTGATTCGAGAGAATGGTTTTATCCGGTCGGAGGTAGATTTCTTTATAATGAAATCGGTTCCAGTGAGTGAAAATGTCGGTGATTCACTGAAAGATTCTGTACTCGCAATGAGCTCGAGTGGTGCGGAAGTTGAATCAGGACATGTTCTTGAATAGGAGCGTGAGACAGAGCTGACAGAAACCGCGAATATACCGACCCCGAACTACACTACGAAAGTCACGTGATGATTGCTGTGAAGCAGAAATAAAAGATTGATGAAATATCAATTGTCAGTGCAATAAATGCACAAAAAAATGAATGGATGAAAAATGCAAACCGTGCTGCGATCATATATCGAACTGTATTGCATTGAGTTACCAAGATGAACTTCCCAAGCCGGAAGATTATCCAAAATGAAAAATCAACAAACTTATTGTATTATAATAAATATTTACTTATAATGTGGAGGTCGAGAGTTCGAGCCTCTCTCGGGGCATATTTTTTACAATTCCGAATTCGTTAAAAGTAAGGAATTTTTTCTATGTTTAGAGGAGGCTGCTGTTCGGGTGATTCAAGAGAATGGTTTTATCCGGTCGGAGGTGGATTTCTCTATATTGAAATCGGTTCCAGTGAGTGAAAATGTCGGTGATTCACTGAAAGATTCTGTACTCGCAATGAGCTCGAGTGGTGCGGAAGTTGAATCAGGACATGTTCTTGAATAAGAGCGTGAGACAGAGCTGACAGAAACTGCGAATATACCGACCCCGAACTACACTACGAAAGTCACATGATGATTTGCTGTGAAGCAGAAATAAAAGGTTGATGAAATATCAATTGTCAGTGCAATAAATGCACAAAAAAATGAATGGAGAACGGAGAACACAAAAACAAAACTGGACTTGGTGAAAAATGCAAAACCGTGCTGCGATCATATATCGAACTTCATTGCATTGAGTAACCAAGATGAACTTCCCAAGCCGGAAGATTATCCAAAAAGAAAAATTTACAAACTTATTGTATTATAATAAATATTTACTTATAATGTGGAGGTCGAGAGTTCGAGCCTCTCTCGGGGCATATTTTTTACAATTCCGAATTCGTTAAAAGTAAGGAATTCTTTCTATGTTTAGAGGAGGCTGCTGTTCGGGTGATTCAAGAGAATGGTTTTATCCGGTCGGAGGTGGATTTCTCTATATTGAAATCGGTTCCAGTGAGTGAAAATGTCGGTGATTCACTGAAAGATTCTGTACTCGCAATGAGCTCGAGTGGTGCGGAAGTTGAATCAGGACATGTTCTTGAATAAGAGCGTGAGACAGAGCTGACAGAAACTGCGAATATACCGACCCCGAACTACACTACGAAAGTCACATGATGATTTGCTGTGAAGCAGAAATAAAAGGTTGATGAAATATCAATTGTCAGTGCAATAAATGCACAAAAAAATGAATGGAGAACGGAGAACACAAAAACAAAACTGGACTTGGTGAAAAATGCAAAACCGTGCTGCGATCATATATCGAACTGTATTGCATTGAGTTACCAAGATGAACTTCCCAAGCCGGAAGATTATCCAAAATGAAAAATCGACAAACTTATTGTATTATAATAAATATTTACTTATAATGTGGAGGTCGAGAGTTCGAGCCTCTCTCGGGGCACATTTTTTTACAATTCCGAATTCGTAAAAAGTAAGGAATTCTTTCTATGTTTAGAGGAGGCTGTTGTTCGGGTGATTCGAGAGAATGGTTTTATCCGGTCGGAGGTAGATTTCTCTATAATGAAATCGGTTCCAGTGAGTGAAAATGTCGGTGATTCACTGAAAGATTCGGTACCCGCAATGAGATATTGTGGTGCGAAAGTTGAATCAGTACATGTTCCTGAATAGGAGCCTGAGACAGAGCTGACAGAAACCGCGAATCTACTTACCCCGAATTATGCTTCGAAAGTCCAATGTGACAACAGTAAATTGTTGTTCTGACTAAATATGACAGTATATTCAAATATATAATCTTGTTTTTTTCATTAGAAAATTAAGTCCGCGTTAAAAAATATAAAATTACTTAAAAAATAATTATACAATTTCTGTAAAGTTACGCAATCGTATTTTTACTAACCTTTTGTATATTATGTTGTTAATAGAAAATTTATATAGAGAAAGTTTTCGATTTTCAAACGAATAATCGACTGGTAAAAACAAGGAAAAACAACCGATTAAATATCAGATGGAACAGAACACTACTGATGAACCGATGAACCCACCGACTAATTCATTAATCGATCAAACCGATATCCGTACACCGGCACACCAACCGAAATGCAACCCGATCGGTAATAAATATTCGATATAACGGAATTATATATTATGTATTATTTCAATTGATTTTTTTAATAATGATTTAATTAATTTATTTAACTCATTGGTTAATATTAATTTATTTTAAAAAAATTGGAAAAGTATATTTCTTTTATTAAGATTGACACTGTTTTTATGTTTGAATTTTTTAATAACGCTGAAGTTCAAAAAATGTTACAGCTGTTTTTAATGAATTAAAAAAATAGTAACACCATTTTGTTACTTTTAATGATGAAAAAATCACGATAAAATAAAGAGGTTGTAAAGGTAATTAACGATTTAATAAAAAAGCAAAGTAAAAAAAGTGTTTTTCTCGGATACGCTAATTAAATTTTTCAACCATAGTTAAAACCACTTGTAACAAACTCCTACTAGGCCATTAATGTGTAAGTTGACAAAACGAAACTATAATCTGATAAGGTGCAGAGAATATTGACAAAGTTTCTGAATATGATTCGTGATATATAACGAAAATTTCAATACCTAGCACAAGCTGAAAATTTTTTTATTTAAGCATACGCAGATGTTAGGTTCATTATAATAAACGAAAAAACTCACTTTAAAAATCTGCTGTATTTGAATACAGACTGACTTTATGAACACAGCTCATAACATTTTGTGAACGCAGCTCATAACATTTTGTGAACGCAGCTCATAACATTTTGTGAACGCAACTCATAACATTTTGTGAACGCAGCTCATAACATTTTGTGAACACAGCTCATAAAATTTCGTCCGAAAGGAAGTGTACCAATTTTGAACTTGCTTTTAATAATAATATATAAAAATCTTAATTTAAACAAATATTTACAAATATCTTTTTAGAAATATTTTTTTATAATTTTTAATGATTTATATTATTTATTTTAAAATAATTCGTTGAGATAAATTTGTTTAATAATTATTTTAATATTTTTACACTTGTTTTATAACATTCTTTCATTTAATTATATAAAACATTTAGTAAATAAAAAACTAATTTTTTAAATTATAATTTTGGTCTTTCAAAATTGAAAGATATAAAAATATTATTTTGATTCAAACATAAATAAATTATTTATTGGATGTCCATAAATAATATTAAATCATTAAATGAGATTTATAATTTTCAATTTAACAAAAAATTGTACTTTGACAACTCAAAGATTTTATTCTTCTTAAATTATAAAATAATTTTAATTACAAATACAAATTTTAATATTTCAACTCGAAATTTCAATTTCAAATACAAAATTACATTAAAAAAATGATAAAAATAATTTTCGTTATTTTTAATTATTTCAATTAAATAATTTTTACAAATAAAATTAAAATAAAGAAGAAAAAATCGAAATTTAATTATATTATTTTTAAAACTTTATTGGGTTATATATTTTAATTAATTTATTAGAAATAAATATTCTGTATAGTGCTGCAACAAAACTCATTAAATCATGTCCTACGATCATATTTTCAAAAATGCTTTGATTAAGTTATTTATCAATATTAATTTTGAAACAATTAAAGATTATTATTTACAAAATGAGATTTTAATAATTCAAACAAAAAATAGAATTTATTTATCTCTATTCAAAAAAATTTAATCAAAACTTTTTTACATTTTCAAAATATTTAAATATTTTGATTTTAATTATTTAAATATAAAACGATTTAATTTGCAAACAGAAATTATTTCAGAATTGAAGAACTGTTTGTTATCTTAGAATATATATAATATAAAATAAAAATTTTAAATGTCTTTTATCATTTATTTGCAGAAATTCGTTACACTGTCGAACTTATGGCAGCAGAAACATTGTTGAACAAAGAAAGAAATGTTTAAATAATTTTATTATAAAAAATTTAAGTAACATTTTATATTTGTGGAAGTTGCGTGTGAATCATCACTAATTTGGTCACAGTCCTCAAATTGATGTTCAATCGACATTCGATAATAAATGTTCTTTGTTATTCTTGAAATAATTTATGAAAATAGTTATAAACATTTTCTGACGAGCTCTTAAGAATTTTCAATGTTTTTATAAATTATATAAAATACTTTTAGACTTTTGTTATTCAGGCTGTACTGAGTTCATTCACATATTTTATTACAAATAACACATTAATAGTTTAGTTTAATGAACGATAATCTTCTTGAACATAACTGATAAAATATAAAGTTGGGTTTCCTTTCTATTTTGTTTTTTAACTTTAGGTAGTGCTTATTTTTAACTACATGCATATATTTTTGAAGAGGTATTTAATAAAATTCAAATATATTTTCAAAAATGCTAGGTGATTTATTTCTAAACTTTATTTATTTTATTAAAATGCTTTTCAAAAAAATAACATGTTTACAATATGTTTTTTCACAGTGACCTCTCTTTCCATGCAAAACGAATTTCGTCTAGAGACAGCTATTGATTGCAATAAATAGGTTCTAATGAAGAATTATATTCTCATGGTGTTTTGAATTGTTTTTATCTATTTATCTATTTGTTATACTTTTCTAAAGATGAAAAGCATTTTAAAAATAAAAACTTAACATTTTTAAAAATACTTAGCAAAAATACACAAGCCTTTAAAATATTTTATGGATATAAAAATTAGTTTTATATTTCTTTTAAAATATATTTATTTGGTTTTATTTATTGTGTTTATTTTTTTCATTTTAAAACAGTTCTAATAAATTGTTATACGTTTTGTTGAAAAAGTTTTTCAAATATAAATTGAGATTTTTCTGGTTACCTTATTAAATGACTTTGATTTTACACTTAGAGGATGTGATTTAATTATTTTTGTTTAAATTGGTAATTTGCCAATTTTGTGAGTATTTCAAAATACAGTTTGCTGGTCTTCATAATTTCTATATTTTATTCCAGTTTTTCTTCTCAGAAGATTTGAAAAAAATGTTTATTTTCTTTTACTTAAAGTTTTACAAGTATTATTAAAACGCGAATGCTTTTGAATATTACTTCTACCTACCACATTTTATAATTTGATACTTTATTCCTTTTATATATTTTTAATTTCTATTTTTCAAGGACTTTTTAGCTCATTTTCACAACGTACCAATCGATTTTGACAAAAGATAATTTTATAAAAAATATAAATTTTTAGAAAAATCATCATATTTTAATTGGAAAATAGAAATAATTAAAAGAAAACCTTGACATTTAAAAATTTGCTATTAATTCAATAATGATAAATATTTTCAGTAATAAAAAATTTAAAAATTTGAAAATGCTTTCAGTATATCATATATATAGTAAAACCAATTGGTCTTCAAATTAAGAGAAATAAGATCAAATATAATTTCTAATAAAATGACCAAGTTCACATGCTTCTTTAATTTTTTTAAATTAAAAAATTTATCTTTCATAAATAAAATTATTTTCTATATTTTAAACTTTTTAAAATATTTAACAATTTTCATTAAATTACAAAGGAAGATTGTCAATTATTTTCTTTTTTGTGACGTTTCTGATTTCAAAATTCACAAAATACGGGTTAATTGTTCTTTTTGTTATTAAAACATATTGTTTGAGTCGTTCGTGTTATTGCGTAAATAGTTTTCTAAATATATATATATATATATAAAATGTATAATCATTCCTACTTTTGACATTTAAATTGCTACACTAAATTATTTTTGACACCCGATTGAGTTTTTTGATTTATTTGAGAAATATCTCGACAGTTTATTAGTTTGAAAGATCGCCCTCAAATTAAAACCCGAAGGAACTTTTTTCATTAAACTTATCTTCAAATGACATGCGCCTTCATATAATTTGAAATGTATTGTTTTTGTAGCATTACTACTATTATTATTTATAATGATAATAAAAAATTATTAAAATGCCGTGTTTTCTTTATTTTCTTTGTATATATCTTATTCTTTGAGTGAATCTATTCATAATATATCAAATTAATTTTTATTAAATTTCATTAGGTTAGAAAATCGTTAAAAAGTAGTTACTTTTACATAATTTGTAAATCAATTTGTAAAGTATTTTGCTTTAGTTACTAATTTTGAATATCGTCTTAGTGATAATATTTTAAAATTTTAATATTTTATCATATCATTTATGTATTTATTAATTCTTTTTTAAAATTATGCAAACTAAACAAAATGAATGTATATTTTGCTTTTGTTGATATATTTAGGCATAGATGGGGACTCGTTCTCAACAGGCGCGTACGCAGAAAAATATTTCAGGGGGACATAATATTACATAATACTTGTTTTTATTTTCGAGTTTTTATTTTTACAGTTAAAAAAAATAGATTAATTATTATTCAAATAATAAAATTTATAATACCATCGAAATACCACCAATACAACTAATATCATTATGCTTTTCTTCATTACTGGCTTCTATGGATAGGAGGATTTCGTTATCTGTAATATATTTTATGTTTTGAGAAAAAAAATTTTCTATGTTTTGCATTTTTAAAATATTAATTGCTTCGGATAGTTCAGAAATCATAATTCAAATATTTTAACTTATTCTTATTAAAAGTCAGTTACAAAACATAGAAGTAATTAAAAACATAATTTAAATTTTTCGGGGGTTATTTTCTTAAATTTGCAAAATATTGATTATTTTGGATAGTTCACATTTTAAACTTAAACATTTTAATTTATTCTTAATAAATGTTGTTTAAAAAATTAGGTTCTTAGGATTTAAATTTAATTTTTTCGGAGGGATGGGATTTTTTTTTAATTTTCAAAATGTTAATTATTTTGGAAAATTCACCCTTTTAACTTAAGGATTGTAACTTATTCTTATTATTATTCAGTTAAAAAACTTTATTGTAATTATGATCATAATTCAATTTTTCTAAATTTTTTTCTAAAATTCAATTTTTTTAAGAAAAATTAATAATAATAATCGACGTCCCATTTCCCTATATACATGCATCAGTTTTTCGGATTATCAGTCCGCATAAAATTCGATTGACTCAAATTGATATTTGACAACAAATCACAAATTTCTTTTTTTTAATTCTATCGTTCCGTTTCAAATCAATTATTTCCACGTCAACCATTTCTTTTTACTTTAATTTTATATCGATTAATTTAACATTAACACTTTTGAAAGACAGCTTATTATTATTATTATTCGTTTGTAATGCACTACCTCAGCTGATGATAACAAATCGATGGGAACAAGTCCATCTGTCCAACATTAATGTTATTATTATTATTACCACTATATATATATATATATATATATATATATATATATTGTTGGGTATTACAATTTAAATCTCTTTTATATCTTTATTTATATTAAACTACTAATCTGACTCCAAATGAAACAAAAGGTTTCTTCCAACAATAATATATGAAGAATGAAAAAGACCTTTTAATAATAATTTATTCTGCAAACAACAATTGAAATACAAATATAAATTCAACTCTATCAATACGCTAAAATTCAAAGATCACACTTCGATTAAACAGTTACAACAACTTCTTAGTTCGAGCGATGCTAGAATGATTTATTTAAAACTTATCTTCTCCTTTATAGGATACTGATACTTTCGTAATATTGCAATTTATTTAAAAGCTTAATTTCTCCTTTACAGGATACTAAAAACTTTTTCTATTAATTCTTTAGTTTAAAAAAAATAACAATATAAGAAATCAACAAACAATTTTACCACGCATATAATTTTAAGTTAATTTTTTTTTGAGTTATGAAATGGGCGTCTGTAACTGAAATGACTATTGCTTACATACTAGTTTTTCCGAACCTTGAAAATTGAATAACTAAAACAAATCTCAAAATATTTACAAATATTTTATAAATTTTATTGAAATACTATTATAATAATCAAAAAATTATTAATTTTAACCAGCGAATTATTTTAAATTTTTTATTAGATTTAAAAATTTAATTTATATTTTTCGGAACCCCAACAAGTACATATAAATTATTCTTTTTAATGTATTCAATTTAAAGTTTTATAAATAATATGAGTCTTTTTAGTTAGTATTTTTTATTTAGAGAATAATAATATTTTTTTGTGTTTTCCTTAAACGTATGTGAGTTGTTTGACATATGAAATATAAATGGGAGGGAGCATCATAAAATATTTTGGAACATTAAAGAGCCAAGTTTGTAAAAAGATTGAGGAGCCTTGATAAAGATATGAATTATTTTTTTTTAAGTTGGAGACAAAGTATAAATAAAAAGGAAAAATATGACAAAAGAAGAAGTTTGTTAAAAGGGTGTAACAATAGTACAGAAACTAACAAGTAAATGATTTAGCATGAAATTCTTCAAATTTTGTTAACAAATGTACCCAAAAAAGTAAGTTTAATTCTTATTTTTTGAAAGAATATAAAGTTTAGATAGCTTAAAAATTTTGAAGAATATAATGAAATTAAGGGAAATTTTTCAAAGAATCATATTTTGTTAAAAACATTTCAATCACTAATATTTTGGATAAATAAATAAAAAATTATTTATTTCTCATGTTTTCATATCATGCAATGAGAATATAAATTGTTAAAAGAATTATCAAAAGATTGTTATGAAAACAGCTCTAATTGTAATAATAATAAATGTTTCAAAAATATCCTTGATATTTTTTTTAAAATAGTAATTAATAATTTATTAATATTTGCTCTTTCACATATGTATACACTGTATAAATTATATAAAAAGTTATACCGTAATTTGATTGCTGTTGAAGATGTCCCAATTTGTGGCTCAGCGACCAATCACCAGCAAATATTTACCAACAGTATTTTAATCAAGTGATTTTAGAAAAATATCTGTCGTCCTAATTTTCCAACGACAGATTTCATGTTTAGCTGTTTTGGAAAGAACGATCAAATAAAACTACCACCACTCCACATAATCTAAAAGCTAGTTCCAAGGGTTCAAATGTCAGTGGTGTTCTTTGAAGACTTATTTGATTATGATGTTCTTTCTGATTATAAAAATAGTTTAAATTTATGTCTTTTAAGAGTGAAAAAGAGCATGTCTTTCTGCGTGCTGCTCACAATGGAAATTTTTCTAAAGTGCAAGAAGCTCTGAATTCAAACATTGATGTTAATTCATGTAACTCGGTAGGAATTACGTTTTTATGCTGCCATTGCATTTGACCAAATCAATTATATATTATGCTATTCTTCTTCTTCTTATTATTATAACACAAATTGCTATGAGTAATTATATTTTCTAGAATAATATTTAAAGTATTATCCAATATTTTAACCCTATTTATTTACCGCTATACATTTTATATTTATTGTATATTTTAAAATTATTTTCTACACAAATTTGATTCATCTTCCTTTTAATAATTACAAAGTTAAATTCTATCTAAACATTATAAAAAATATAATTTTGTCGTCACAGATAAAAATGAAGTAATGGATAGAATGATAAAGTTTAGTTTGCCCAATGTGATACTTACATGACTTATTTTTTCTTTGTAAACTGTTTCACTTTAGGATGTTTTCTCATGTGGTAGAACAGGTAGGTATCGCTTATAGCAAAATAATGGATGTATGGCGGCGATGAAAGCTACGCAAAGTCACTTTGCTTAACAACATCATATGCTTCAGCGGATTTGTTCATAGGGTTGTTGTCGTGAAATATGAACAGTATTTGGACGTAGGGCTTTCACCTTTTCTTACATGATTCTTCTATCTCATGTGCGTAGTATTTGTTATTGATTTTAATGGTTTTGTCAGCAAACTCAACTTGAACAACAACATGCAAATCATATAAATGGTCATCGTCACATTTAGTCGTTGAGAGAACCAATTCTATAATTTTCGAGAACTCACTTTTACTTGTAATTTCCTGTAATCGATTAAAACAATAAATCGATCAATTTGTAATTAAATGGATTTGTAATTAAGGATTCAATTCATTTAACTAATAATTTTAAGAATCGAAAAACTTTACTTTATCTATTTTGAATGATTAAAAACAGTTTTCAGTGTCTTATGAATAATAATTCACGAAATAATAAATGTACAATAATAAATTTCTTTAAAAGGCTTTAAAATAATTATTTAACAATATAAATATATATATATATATATAT
>MQRK01224446.1:0-12107 GCA_001938485.1 Girardia tigrina | reverse complement strand
AATAAAAATAAAAAAGGAGCCAGTGAAAGACTTCAATAATGTCGTGAAGGAATTCGTTAACGTGGAAGAATTCCACAAATGTATCAAACAGAATGAGAATGTATTGATTATTGATTCGCAACCGGAATCAGAATTTGCTGTGTGTCACACACGAATTCTCAATAGCCCCGCTGATTCTCTGAGTGTTTTAGAAGATGAATCGACAAACATTTCTTCTTCTCCCAAAATATCGTGGAGACACGGCTTCCTGTCCACGCAGTTTACCCCGAAGTATGAACAATGGTGTTGGTTACCACATAAACTTGATGTCCCTTGATGTTCGGTGCAATTCTTGGAGATCGCGAACGTTAGTTATTTATTTTTCCCCTCGATCCAAAGCCCACTCCCGACAACACAGTGTCACGGCCACGCAGCCACTGCACAGCCCACTCTCCTATCCAAATTATTTGCAACAAGTACACAGTACTTCTTCAATTACTGAAAATATTAAGTGATTTAAGTTTGTTTCAGATAACTTTTAAACTGTATATAATAAATATTTTGAATTAGTTGTCATATTTTAATTTCTTTTTACTAGTAAGTTCTATTAGCCTCTAGATACCACAACAATAATATCATCAAACCTACGTAATATCAACCTAATAATTATGTAATTATTATTAGTCACAGCAAGGATACCGTATCCAACTCCTTATTATAAAATGAAGTTATAGTAGTTTTGATAGAATTTCTTTAAATGAAATTTTAAAAAAATTTTTTTGTCAATTAAACTTCTAAAAAAGGAATTATTTTATTTTTTTATATCTGATAAAAGTCAATTTATAACAAAGCCACAGCATTATAAAGTTAATTTTTCAAAATATTTAATTATAAATAAAATATAAAGTTGATAGTAAAAATTATAATATCATTTCATATCAAAACCTTTTTCCTCAACGAACTACTTGTCGGTAAAAATACGCACATTCAAAATTGAGTCTTTTCATCAGTGTTTGCACCTGTCAATTTGATAGTTGATTTACCAAATTCTCTAATTTTATAACAAATGTTTTTAAAGAGACGATATTTGCAATTTTATTTCACAAATAAAGCTTAAACCTTGTTCTCTTGATAAACTTCTAAGTCAATAATTATTTCTAAGAACTATTTCAGCATTTTTTGATCTTACAATACAATTTCAGAAAAAAAGAACTATTTTTATCAATTAAGTCTTTGAAAGAATAATTTTAGTTGATCAAATGTAAATGAAAATTCACAAAGCAATTGATATTTTAATCTATAAATCAAATATTTAACTATAAAATAAAATTGTTTCTTGTTTAACTGTGTATTACTAAGCAACATCGCAACAGTGAAATGTTTAATTTACCGAGAGAAATAATCAAGTGGTTACAATGTTTGGATATTTCCAAGAAAATTCAAAATCCTAAATGGTTTTTTTCAGTAATTAAATTATTAATATAATAATTGTCCATAGGGATTTGTCGAATGGAATGATTGTGGGCGAGATATTCAACAGGTACTATCCCAAAGAATTGCAATCGGCTGTGTTCAATAACGGTCAGTCGATTGATTCCAAATTGAAGAATTGGTATCTGATACAGAATGTTAGCGATAACTCACATCATTCCATAGCCAGAATAACAATTGTCATTTCAGTTTATCAAAAAGTACAAATTGAATATTCCTGACACTTTAATACTGGGAACGATTTATATGAAGGAGGGAGCGGCAATCCTGTTGCTGAGACAGATCCACTGTCTGTTGACCAACCGGGGGTTTGATCTCGTTTTGTGTCTTTTAATCTATGATTGACCTTTCACGGAATTCAGATACACCGACTGCACTCATAGTCAAACTAAACTATGACAACGAATTTTCAAACAATCTTTAATGATAAATTTAAAATAATGAAGAATAACACTATTAATCCCATTCTGTTTGGAAACTGACATCATTAAGAATAATTTATACATATTTTATATCGTACTTACTAAAATATTTTAACAGAGAACTGAAGATAATAACTTCTATCAGCACGAATAACAACTGTCTACACCAGGGGCGGAGAACTGTTTCATATCTACCGCACACCTTGTCGTCCTAGAATGATAGAAAAATATTCTTGGCGCCAACCTGTTCTACAGTATTGATAATTGATCAAGTAGGAAGGTCTAAAGAATTTATAAGGTAGAGTTACAGAAAATTAAAACACACAGATACAATACTTTAGTAAACTAGAAAAATATAGATAACAACTTACTGCATCATAACAAAGTACAGTGTGGGACACATTATTATAACCACCTTCTATTTTCATGCTTGTTTATTGTAACCTCCGTATTTTCTCATGTCTTGATGAAACAATTTTTGAATGCCAATCAGCAACAAGGAGACGTGTCTGGCAAACACCAGGAAATCAACTAGTGGTGTGTGAAGCCGTTAAACACCCAACCAAAGTCATGTTTTGGGGTGTTATCAGTTCAAAAGGTCCTGGGCGTTTGCATATTGTCGATGGTATGATGGAAAAAAATCAATACATGAATGTGAAAGGATGCTGCCTCAACTGCTGGAATGGTTTGGTTCAACTGAGAACTGTGTTTTCATACATGATTCAACTCCATGTCACAAGGCTAGGGTGGTGACTCAAGTTTCGAAAACCAACCATATCAATGTCCTTCCTTGGCCTTGGAATTCTCCTGACTTAAACCCCATAGAAAACATATGGGTTACTATGAAGGAGAAATTCAGCCAAATTACTCATACAACAAAGGATCAGCTTATTTCGAGCGTCCTCCGCACTTGGTTTCGTGATGATGAATTTCAGAAGACGCTTCAAAACTCTATTGATAGCATGCCTAGACATCTCCAGGCAGTAGTAAACGCTAAAGGAGGGCAAACAAAATATTAAGTTGTTTAATTTATCATTTATTGAACTCACTTTACTTATTCTATGAACAATAAAACATTTGTAATCAGGTATGGACATATTTAAATTTTGCATTCTGGAATAGAACATGTATTTCTTACCTTTTTGATTTTCTAATAGAATTGTAGTAATTTTTTAATATAAGGTTTAAAAGTTGTCACATTTTCTGATGGGGTGATAAAACAAATACAGAAAGTATCAAAACTATGACTACATTTGCTAATAACCTTATAAATAATGAAAAAACCTAAAAAAAACATGAAAATATCAGGTGGTTATAATAACATGTCCCCTACTGTACCTTATATACACAGTATCACACGTTCTCTACTTTAAAATTAATGATAAAACATATTGCTACGTTAATTTAATTAATACTTTAAAATACATAGAAATATAAATTCCATTGAATCGTTAATTGGATTCTTGAGACTGATGCCGCAAAGTTAAATATTTAATATCTGATTCTATTTTTTTAAGAACTAAACGAATGTCTTACCTTTCAGAAATATTCAGACGGTTTCTTTCTTTGTTCATAATATGGTTAACGCCACTAAAGCCTGATACTACTATATATTTGATAAGAAAAGATATCAATAAATTGAATATCTGTTTCCACATATTTGGACATAAGAGAGGCATTTTTTATTTTTTTATAAGTTTTCATAACACCATTAATAAAATTCTGTTTACTTTCTTCATCATATTGGATTTCTAAGAGTTCTTCTTGACACGGCATCAGCTTTGAACATTTACTGTAAATGGATGTTTCATTCAGTCTTCAAATATTTTCAAATCGTTTTTCATGTCAGATTATTTATGAATATTTATGAATACAAAGGAGCAATAAACACTTGCATCAGCAATAAATTAGGCGATGAATACAAGAACAAATAATCTGCACGTATTATTAAAATCTTTTTATAGCTTTGAATCATTCGGCCACAATGAGGAATTATGCGATATTAAAGATTTTAATTTGCGATGTTTATATTTCGACGATAAAATCAATAATTTTGTGAAGAACTTTGGAAAGAACGAAAAAATTCAAAACGAAATGTATTTTACCGGTGTGTGATTGCTTTGCATTAACCAAATGTGTTATTACAATGAATGTCAACAGTCTTAAACCTGGTAATGTTGAGAAAACACAATTTTCTCTCAGATATCCATTTGATCAGACATTTCAGTGGAATCGCATCGTTGAGATTTCAGATCGTTTTGATTTTTACGTGTAGGCTAAAATTGAGTGTGAAAAGTTTCATCCCAAAGATTAGCTTTTGGTTGGCTGTCAGTTGTCATTCGTAAAGTGCGGAGCGATAGAGGAAACATATCGTTCTCTTAAATGGAAATTGATAGATGTCAATGGTTTCAGATTGTTATGAGACCGAAATAATCAATGATAAATTAGAACATATCAAAAATTATCTTCAATGTTCCTGTTTGAATTTGCAAACTGATAGGATGGATAGGTTCCATTTCGAAATGATCAATTTTTCGACAAGTGTGAATGTTTTTCAAGAAAGCTTCAACGTCTTTAGTGTATTTGTGTGCCAGGGCTCAACTGGTTAAATGCGATTCACTACATAAATTAGTAAACCAATTCATTTTGAACTTTTTGGCTTTAAAAAAATTTATTTTAGTTATGATTATCTCTTAAAATAGACATTCCACAACAATTTATAGATTTATTATTACGTAACTTAAAATACTCCAATGATACCACATTTACGTGAAAATTCCGAGTAATGCAATTTTGCAATTTAGGTGTCAAAGAACACTCTCTGACACTAAATTTTATACATAACTAGTAAATCAAAAAGTTAATTTTTTTATATCCATTCTTTATGCAGACAGAACTCTACTTTGCCAACAAAGATTTTAAAATTTATAAAATTTCAATTAAATTTATAAGTAGATATCTTGCAATTAATATTGTTCGGGAACTCCGAATTTTCTGTTTTTCCCCTTTTTTGGATTTTAAAAGGATTTTTCGATCAAATTTTCACATAATCATTTATTGTCATTGAGAATGAGCAAGTAGGCAAAGTTTGAAGAAAATCGATTGAGTAGAAGGCCTTCAAAAACAGGTTTCTAAATTCCATGGATACACACACACATATATATATATACCTATTTAGAAAGTAAGTTAATAAAAAGAATTGAAAAACTAGTTAGAAGCTCTGCGTGCACCTCAACTCATTTACAGTATTAATCCTGATGCTTTTTAGGAGGCCTGGGACGCTGATGGTTCTCAACGGGCACTCCCCCCGATGTAGGGATCCATGCCTTAGCTCAGCCGGTTTTTTAATGCAGCAGCTTCATTGCAACTGCGTTCATCAGGATTGATTCATCCTGAATCATTACGCTACTATCCTACCATCGACAGCGAGGTCACTAATCCCCACAGCCTTCACACCCAGATTGTAAAGCGTAGCCTAGTTGATGGATTGCTGACCCATCACTGAAGTATAGTATATTGCCGGTTGTTCCGCAATAAATCGGCTACCTTATCAGACTCTTTAGTCTAGAGACGGAGTCGAACCCATTCTAGTTTCTCAGGGACACTACGTAGAAGTAGGTCTGCCAGGCCGCACAGTTGATCCCTGAAAAGCTCTGCGTACTGATTGAATCACCGTATATTTAAGAGAGTAGAACTTTATGTCATTATGTTTGTAAATGATTATGCGAGTAATATTATTATTTTGGAGTATTTTCTTTTGCAATTGTATAAGGAAAAGCGATTCCCATTTTTCTAAATGATAGTCATTACTTTCGTATTCTCAACTCCATGACAACAGTTGTTAGGATTGACTATTATTTCAATCTGAGATTTTGGTAACAGAAATTGTAATATAATTTTTGAGAAATAAATTGTATATGCAGACATATTTCATCAAGTTCTCCAAATCTTTTTTTGATTTTGTAATTTGAAACAATCTTCATTCTCAATAGATAATATTATTGTTTGAAATTAATTAAATATTATAAAATATAATACATGCCATTTCCCATATTTTTATAATACAAAACGTCTTTCACAGTTAGGGCATCGCCAGTTGTGGTTAAATCTCAATTTCCAAATTTATTAAAATTAAGTCATTGACTAAAATACCATCTATAAAGTATAAATTTCTCAAATTATTACATGAAAAAGAATTAGAGAACTTTGCTTCACATGTAAAAATTGTATCTTCTATATACAAAATTTATTTATCGAAAATAAATAAATTATTATTATTGTTGAAAACAATACTTTCATTATTTAACTACATTAGGGACATAACATTACGTGTTTAGGGACCCGATCTCAGAAATAGATATGTCGGTTTTCAACGATTCCTTCTATCAACAAGGCTTGCCACTTCATGCTCGATCAACAGCCACTGTGTCCATCAAAAATAATCTCAGCATTCATGAGTTAATCGCTGAGCCGTCACTCATCCGCACCGGACAAAAGGTAAAATGATTTAAATTTTAAGCTGATTCTCGTATTTTTAAATAGGCTCAACACTTAATTCTTGATCATCGACAAAAACGGGAATCTGATCGTGCTACCTATCCCAAAAGATTTCAAGTTCAAAGGAAAATTGGTGAAAAATGTGCAAGATTCGCACCCTTAGAAATCGAAGAGATCGGTGAAAGTCAATTGGAAAAGAGCAAATCATTCGAAAAAGAAGCTCAAAACAATTTGTCTGGAAGTAAACGTTTCATTAATTGATCATAAATTCTAAAAAGTGAATTTTCAATCGTTTCAGCGAACAATTTCGGTTTGATTCACGAAATAACAGTCAACCAACAAACAAAACTCGAAGCGAGATAAAATTGTGATAAATACAATTTGAAAGTCAAATAAAAATAACTTTGTTTTAATTTTTATTAAACAAAACAGTGATTGATATTAATCAAGCGTGCCTTCGGCGAGCGGATTGGCATGGATTGTCACGCTATTAATCTTCACATCCTTCAGCGGCTTAAATGTATTATCCTCGACGGGAAGTTTTTCAATGTCATCCAGCACCTCAAACCCGTCGATCACCCTATTTGAATCGATCAATCAACATCGACTTGTCAATATTAGTAAGCCACTTGGCGAATATCGTGTATTTCATATCTAGCATCGATTGTTTGGAATAAGTAATAAAGAACTGCGAACCGTTTAAATTGCTGCCCGAGTTTGCCATTGAAACAATGCCGCGAGTACTGTGCTAGAACCATTTATATAATTACATAAATATTTAATTTTGTAATACACAGATAAAGAAAAAATGATAATGCAAGCGGTATTATTTCACAAATGTTCGCAAGTCCTGTTTCGTTAATCTTCAGGTGGCTTGTCCATTGTCGAACAAAGGTGACTGAAATTACCCGACTTAATATTGACATAGGCAAAATTTTGTAAAATAAATTTTTTGTGACTTCAGTTCGCGCGTGAGTAATCTGCTCATTGGCAGAAGCTGTTCTACAAATTAACTTAGTTAAACGTCGCTGTTATCGTCAGTTAATACACAATACTGGCCAAATGGGTTTTCAACAAGACAAATGACAAAGTATTTCAAATAACGACATAATGTATCAAGCAACGCATAGGATTAAATGTCAGTTTAATATTTCGTTGTCATCTATGTAGCTGTGAGAATAGTGTACATACACCGAAGTGTAGAATACAAACGTTAAGAAACCAGACATCAAATTGCATTTTGTAGATACAAAAGACTAGTAGACATTAGAGCGTACTTTACTTTAGTTATTACACACACGTTTGCAATGGGATTATAGTCTGGACTGTTTAGCAATATTTTCTTTATCTAATTTTGAAAAAATCAAAATAACACTTCCTAGAATTAGTAAGATAAAGTTAAACTAAATTCAGAAATTTTAAGTGTAGTTATATTCAATGGCCGCAGGTGGTTACGTCGGATCTCGTCCGATCTCCGAAGTTCAGCAACCAACGGCCGCGTTAGTACTTATGTGGGTGACCGATAGTGACCAGTATTAGTTGACCGATAGGTCAAGCAATCTGTCTGCTACAGGTACCATGTAAACCTGTTTTATGGTCGAATTTGTTGGCGACTAAATCGGCTCCCTCGCCCAGAGCAACCTGGGCGAATATTGTGTGTGGACACCTAGCAGGATGAAAAACAAAACCTAGCAAAGGCAGATGAGCTCCTTGGAGTCAACGGCCATCCACACATGGAGAGGAGATAGGCGCCGCCAGGTTCCTTTGCTCAAAAAGTATGCCAACCCAAGCCATAAAGCTTGTTCATAATAGAGTGTACCAACGGCCAAACGGCTACGGTACCAAAAAAATTGATGCTCATTTAAGTTTAAAATGCAAAATATTCGACAAAGTGTTAATAGTCCTTTTTTGAAAGACTTTTGGTCACCAGTATTGTAATAGTGCATACAATCATTTCGATCAATAAACACCCACAGGGTACCAGATTAAAGGTTTCCTAATGTAGACTTGTATTACAAATAATTATCTGGTTTTGTGGCATTAATCCCGGTCGATCTTAGGACTACTGGGCTCTGGTTTTACCCTTTAGTAACTTGTTTGCCTTTCAAGAACTAGAAAATCACAAAATTGTTTCTTACTATCTGCATTGTTATCTGATTAAAATTGTATAGTGAATTATGATATTATTTTTACGACCTAGTCCCTTAAAGAGTTACGGGGTACGTGTATGCCAATGAGCAATTGAACGAAATTATTTATACTGTATTAAATTCAATTGAAAAATTATAATAAATCAATTTTCGTATGAATGACAAAAATTAGAAAATTTACCTTCAAATTTTCGTGAAACTCATCTTTAAATGGTTTTTTCCATATACTTTCTCCACCTTTCCCCGTTCCTGTAGGATCTCCGGTTTGCACAATGAAACCCTTGACATTTCTGTGGAATATGCAATTGTCGTAGTAATTAGAAGCACAAAGAGCCAGAAAATTCTATAGATAGTAAAATAAGAGATCGGTAAATAACAAGTAGACGTTAACTTCACACGCCATAGGAATTTCAGAACAGAACAGCTCTAGCTTAATATCGCCGAGAGTTGTGTGAAGAGTTACCGCCTAAAAATAATAATCAAATCGGTATTTTTATCATTGATTTCTTAGTTTAATCACTTTAAAAATCTCTCAAACAGACAAATAAACAGGAATAAACGGTAAAAATAAATAAATCAAAACAATAAAGTCAAGCAGCTTTGTATTAAAAAAAGAGACCAATCATATTCAAATTTAAATATTTTCTAACGGAATTCTGTAAGAGATCTTAGAATAAACTCTGGTCGACTTCCTAGTGGAGTGTAGAGAAAAATTGTTTCTGAAATCTGAAAAACAAAAATAAAATAAGAACGTTTTAGTTTAACTTTAGCAAAACGATTTGGCAAAGTTGTGCAATTCAGATAGGATATGTGATTAGTGCAACGCGATGTCATTGGTTATAACTAATATTAGTTGTCAAAAGAATCATGAATTAACGACAATCTCGAATTAAGAAACATCTACACATCCAGTTCCACTTCAGTTTCATCACAGAATCTCATTTTACCAAATACCACAATTTGACCCCCAAAATATGTAATGCGATTTCAAAAACAAATAAACGTTACTCGTACCTCATTCACAAAATTTTTTTTAATAATTTAAGGAATTCTTAGTCTTTTTATCAATCTTACAGGAATTTCGTTTCAAATTTAATTAATTGAAATTGCATAGAAATATAAATGAAACAAAAATGTCTAGAGAGATTTTTCACTTAATAATTTACCATTATTAAATACTTTTAAAAATAATTGTATTTATTTAATTAATTTTAAAATATTAAAAAAAATTACCATTTTAAAAATTATTGTCAAATATTTAAACGAATTTTTGTAATTTAACAAAAATTGCAAAAATAATCGTAAAATAAATACATAATAGAAATTATTTTGTTATTAAATAAATATTTTGAATTTGTTTCTTAAATTTTTTAATGAAATTAATAAATGACAAAAAGCGGCATAATCAGAGACAAAAACATTTAAAGCACCCATTAAAATATTAAAAAATAAGTAATTTTAAAATGATTTATTTTTTGGATGTAGTAACTATAAACTACCTTCAAAATTTCATACCAAATTTTAATTCTAAAAAAATACAAAGTAAAATGATTAAATTAAACAGTAACTTAAATAGAATTTAATAATAAATTAATATTTAAAAAGAAGATTTTTCTGTTTTTAATTTTTGAATGCAAAAATAGTAAATTCCTCGATTAAAAAGCAGCCGTCTACGTAAACATTATCATGTCTAGATTAAAAAATTCCGAAAAGGAATTTCAATATTGATTTGAAGAGTAACTAAATAATTTTTCAAGATTTTGTGAAATACATCAATAATCTTTAACATCATTAAATGTTTGATTCAATGAATGAGCTATTTGTGCAATAAATTAGATATTTGAGATTGTACAAGTTTATAAGCATTTATGTATTCACTCCAGAAGTCATCCACGTTTTTGATTAAAAAATAATTCTTCATTGAGATTTATAATCATATCAGAACTACGTATAAATTAAAAAAAACAAAACCGGCTCTGATATCAATATTATAAACTTCTTACTTAGACATATTAATTGCTTTTAGTGTCGAAATTAAAAGGTATAATTTCTTATTCTGGGTCTCCAAATTTAGTGAAATCTGTTTAAAGTATTGATAAACTAAGTTCCTTGATAAATCCTAATGGTTATTCTAAATATTTTCTTGAAAAATTAATTATAGAAGCAGTGGAAAAGATTGTGAAATACACGGCAAATCTGTCTCTATAGCGAGTTGATAATCGACATATTTGTACTCTAAATATCGAATTAACTTCTTTTCTTTAACGTAAAATCTCGAGGATAAGAACATACACGAATCGATCAAACAACCGATGAAATAAATTGGGTTTTAAAGCGCCAATCACATACCGATACTGAAATAAAACTAGTCGACGTAATAAGGGGGTCGGAACAACCGGTAGACCAATATGTTACGCATGTTATTTTGGTGACCGGACACTTGTTCACAGTTGATTTTTTAGGTGTTATACCGAATTTGTATAATTTCCAAATTCACGAAATTGGCAAAAGTATTTTTATAGAATATTTTTAAAAAATTCTGAATTTAATTTTGGAAATTCAAATGATAATAATTTCAAGTTTCTATGTTTACTTAATTTTTAATAAATTTAAAATAAATAAAAATAACTCCATATATGGATATGGGTCATTTCGATGCCGCCGTTTTGATTCGGAGACATAACGACGCAAGAAATTAATTTTTAAAATTAGTATTATTAGACTTAAAATGAAATCATTTTTCATAAATTAGAATTTTTGGACATAAAATGAAATAATTTATTATAAATTATGATTTTTAAGAATAAGGTGACATAATTTTTTATAAATTAGAATTAGAAAATATTTTCATATAAAATTGAGAATTTTTCATATTATATTGAAATTTTAAAAAATATTTTATAAATTTTTTTTGGCCAATTTCGTGAAATCGGAAGTTATACAAATTTGACATAAAACATAAAAATCATTATTTTATTACATATTATTTCGCTGAATATTGAATTTATGAGCGTTAAATTTTACTGAAATTTCTTGTCGGTTATTCGACCGCCTTGAACAATCGATATTAAATAATAGTAATTTTCCATCATTTGAAGATTCCACATACACAATTCAACTTTGATTAGCACAAAAAATTCGAGGAATTTCACATAAATATGAAAACAACGATTGCAAAATTTAAATATATTTTCTTATTAGAATTCTCATTATTTCTTAAATAACGAAATAATAAATGATTCTGGATAAAATTATTAAATAAAGTCACTGAAATAATTATAATTTAAAAATAATTTGGCGAATGTTCAACTTAATTTTTTAAAATCACAGATTTGAACGTAAAAATTACACTTAAATACCTTTCAGTTTTAATAATCTGTACTGGTTGAGATATGGAAATAGCCATAATATATTAAAAAGTATTATAATTAGCTCAATGATTGTCAATCTTTTAATCTAACGGATAACATCAAATAGTAGGTGGACATGAAATAGTAGGTGTAATGAAGTTTTCAAAAAATTTTCCACCTACTATTAAAATAGTAGGTGGAATCAAATAGTAGGTGTA
>MQRK01224443.1:76176-86503 GCA_001938485.1 Girardia tigrina | reverse complement strand
TATTTAACTATTTTTAGTTATCATTTAGGAATTCAAATCTTTCGATTGATTTCGAATAACAGAAATGATAATAAAACCAAAATAACAAAGTTTTATTTTAATAAAAGCAAGTTTGATTTTTTTCATAAAGTTAAATTATAGCATATGCGGTTTCTGTAGAGCCGTAAATGTTTTAAAATATTGTATTGTCATCGGAAGCAAGCCTGTATAAAAAATTTCAGCTCAATTGGATGACTGAAAGTGGTCGAAAAATCAATCGCAAGATTTGTTCCAGATAAGAAAGCAAGCTAATAAAAACGTGGTAAAAATGATGACGAATATGGTCACAAATTGATTCAAATTTAGGTGTTTTGTCTGTATGCACATCGGAGATCGTCTTCTGGATCAAGGTGATTTCGCTGCTTGTTTGAATTTCCATTAAAAATCAAGACTAAACGCTAATTTAAGCCCTTCGTAAACCGATAAATATCTTGTAGTTTTGAATTTGTTTTCGAGAGCCATAAGTTGATCATGCGTAAACGACGTTCTAGCTCTTCTAGATTTCATGGAGCTGTCTTCGCTGATCTCATTGTCATCTGCATCATTACTTGTATTATTGTTATCAGTAGAACTCATGTCATCATTTATGTCGTTCAATTCATCATTTGATAGGGTAAGGTTTCCTGTCGACTCATTTAGGGTGGTATCAATTGGATTCAATTTTTATTGATATTGTTGACGGCTTCACACATATTTGAACGATCGATAGTTCACTGAGGTCTTTCTTATTTCTAGCCCCACCTTTTACGATCAAACAATGAGCGAGCCCGGCTCCCGGCAAACCAGTGTCTCCACACCCCCTCACTCAAGATCAAACACAAAATTTGTTTTAAATGTGGTATTTATCAAAGGACCTTTTGAAAAAATAAAAACAAGACTATTATGAAATATTATGAAAATATAATTAACATTTTTTATCTATAATTTTTTTTATTTTGTATAATACAGCTTTTTATTGATCTGATAATTCTATAGCCACAATTCGGAGCATCTTTACATCTTCTAAAAGTTGAAATTGGTGGGGACGCTCAAAGTACGGAAGGTACTGAAGCATCTCACAGTCATCATGCAAATGAGGTAAACTGCCATAGGGGATATGAATGGCAATTAATCGCAGAAGCTAAAAAGGTATAAAAAAATAAATGAATTCCAATTTGTAATTAACTTTTTAAAAATATAAAATGTAAATATTTATTAAAACTAGTAAATCAAAAAATTAAATTTTTTATATTCATTCTTTATGCAGACAGAACTATTATTACCCACTCTCATTACCCAATTGTCGTATTACCCAGTTGTCCGGTCACCACATTTATTTCAGAGAGTTATAAACTCGTCCAAATCTAACATCCCTGGTCTTAAAGTTTTAATATTGGATTTAAAATCTTTAATGGTATATGTTTGTCACTAATTCAAAATTTGATGGGCCTAAAACATATCGGGGCCAAAGTTTTTACCTGGACCACGTTGTACATAGATCATTTTAGGTTGGTTCAAAATTATTGCGATTTTTCGAAATAATTGTATTTAATAAAAACAATAAGAACATATAATAAAACATCTGTACATTATTATTCTGGAGTGCATTCATTATCTTCTTCAAATACTACTTCCCTTTGATAGACAGCCGGTCGATTCAACGGGCGAAGAAGTTACTGTTCTTAGAAGTAATTCACTCTTTGACGGCGGTCACAAAGTTATCCAAACTTTTCAGTGATTGAATAATGTGTTAGTTCGTAGGCGCTTCGATGGGATAATATGGCGGTTGAAGACGTAGTTAATAACCCTTATTGGTGAGAGATTGTGCGTTACGGTGCTCAACGTAAACGCATCCTCGTGGTGAGAGATGGTATGATTCTTTTTACGCTGTACTTACGTCGCATATCCAGAGTGAATGTTGTCAGATTAACCAGATAGTCATCGCTGTTAATATTTAATTACCGCGTACCGTTTTTACCTGGAATTCACGATTGTTGACTTTCATCGTCTTCATTCTTAATAACAAACTCCTTTTATGATTATTTCCGAAAGGATGATTCAGCTGCTGCCCCATTAAGTACACCACATATAAACATCTGGGGAAACACAAAGTTTTTTTTGACGTTCTAGTTTCTCGGCTGCAAATCGGTAAAACTTCAGACATGTTCTGCTTTTCTGTTCACGAAGAGTTTGTGTGGTACCCATCCAGTCAATTTCTATGCTTTTATGATCTTTTTGTTACGACGAACAATGGCTGAATGGTTCACATTGAAGTCTTTGGCCAATATTTTCGTTAATAAGGATTCGTTTTCTTCCACAGCTATTAAAAATACTTGATCGTCGAGACTTAGTGGTTGAATTCTTCCTTCTTTATCTGCGACATTTTGCGTCGGTCCATTTCATCTTTCCACTTTCAAGTTCCTTGAGATCGCAAAAGGAATGTGTTGCATTCTAACTTTTCTCTTATTGGAAGAGAATAATATGGAATATATGGATATTATTTTTGATATAAACTTTCAGTGAATGAAAAAAGAGCTATATTTTTTTGAAAAAATAACGAAAAAACCACAAAAATTGTACACCATTATAACATTTATCACAAATTTTACCGATGGTTTCATAGATATTCAGTTTTACTTCTTGACGATACTTTTATGACTACTTGATTAAACAGTAAATTTTAGTCTCTCTAAGAATGCTTATCATAAATAAGTATTTAATAAGCAAAAATAGAATGACTCAAAAGGTACGCGTCACCCCTGATTACACGGTGTGTTGGATCTTGTTGACCGAGCTACAAAAAGCTTGGTTGTTTTCAGATTTAATAGCACTAGATCAAAGGGTGAATAGGTTACACTGAGAGTTATAATTTTTGATCCACTACAAATAACCATTATTTCAGTCGATCAAGATATTAATTGAGACTTTCTCAGATTGAATAAAATTTTTTTTCAAATTGAATTCAGGTGAAAAATTTTTTTACCTCAACAATGGTGTAGTGTTCACTAAATCGTATCAGCAGCAGCAACCAATTAAGAGTTTTTTCAATGTGATATTTAATTTAATTTAATTTTTTGATTTTTAATTATTAAAAAAAATGCCTTAATTGGATTTGCGACCGCTGAAATTTTTGAGCTGAGAAAAATCCAGACATACATTAGAAAATTTTAAATGTAATTAAAAATAAAATTTTGATTAAAAAAATTATTATCGAAAAACTTTGAATGAATTGATTTTTGTATTGTTTAAATATATTTGAATGATAATCGCGTTCTTTAAATTTGTTTTCTTCGTAATTAAATATTTGAAACCATTCTACTAACAAGAAGGCTACTGTTTCAAAAAGCGCAATTTTAAAATAAGTCGAGATGGACAACTCTCAGTTCTCGGAAATACTTGAAGCGGTCGATAATTTGTTTTCTCACCGAGAAATTACCGAAGACGACATCAAGTCGCTTCAGGAGAGTATTTTCACGAATATCATTCCGTAATTTAACGAATCGGTTATTTTGACCGATCTTCTCGGAGTTCCGAGCAATAATTTGTTTAATTCGATTAATAACGCTTTTATCGATAACATCAAATTGAAATTATCGAACAGTCGGAGTTTGCGGGTGACACGTTTGAGCGGGGTGGACGCGATGATTTACGTGACCGATATTGGTGACACTGGTCACATCAAATGATAAAACTTTATTTAAATATTTTTGTTTCATGATTAACTTACCAATTATTTTAGTCTCAGTTCATTACAGTTTGTTAGAAGATTAAAACGTTTTGACTTTATTAGCAACATCACAATTTAAGTGTAAACATTTATTAACAACACAAACATTTTCATTAGCAATTTCTACGGGAAGCATCATTCTTGATTAATATGTTTTTGTAGCTATATTCAAATCTTTGAATAAAATAATCGGATAAGAATAATATTAACTTTTAATTTCTCAAAATTTTATTGGATAAAAATGTATTAAGTAATTTTTAAGATAAACATTTGTTTTTTAATTATATTAAAATCAATAACTTAAATCGTTTACTAAAAATATTATTAAAATTTATAATTATGAAACTTTTAATTAATTAGTATTTAAACATTAATTTTATTAAATTAATTTCATTAGATTCAAATAATTAATCAAAAACATATCAATCCCATCTGAGTAGGAGAGTCACAAATCTAAACAGCATTCAAACAACAAACTTACAACATTCACAATTTTCCCTCAGACTTAAAAATTTTCTAAAGTATATAAGCTTAAAATTTTCTGATTGAGTCACTTCCTTCGTGGTTTGGACATGCTCGAAGAAAATAACACGCTGAAGTTGCTTTCACACAAGTACTTGGGTCAGAATCAAAACGTCAACACTAGAAATGTCAAACTGAAAAAAATTGATTTGTAGTATTTTTCTTATTAAGATTTTACAAAATAAACTATAATCGTTCAAAATTGAATTAGAGCAAAGTTTTTCGATTATTAAAAGTTAAAAACTAAAAGAATTAAAATATATTTTTCGATTCATTCCAATATGAACAAATCTCAATTCGATCTGAAAGTCTCAGTTCTTTTGTCAATTGAATCTCAGTTCATTCATGAAACCTGATTTTTTTACTTTCTCAGTGAAACATGAGCATTTGCTGATTGTGGTGCTTATAAGCGCCAGTTGAAATAAAAACTTTCTTTGACATTATGAAGAGTGAGTTAATTTTCATTTCACTGATCGAGATTTTTATAATATAAAACTTAACCTTTAATTTTTAGCATTTCGTTTGACGGTGGAAATTCGCTTAAGAGTATACAGTGGGGCTTTCTCACGTTTGCAGCACTTCAAACCAGCATATTGTGGACTGGTTGACCTTCTATAGTGGACCCTCTTGTTAAGACAGTGACGTATGATAACACCTCAAGTTCCTTGCGATCCCACTTTTCTCTTTTTACGTATAGGGATGTAAAGTAATACGTATATAGGATGCCATCACTATTACTGCACCTTCACGTAATTTATATCGATCAGCAACCAATTCTACTACCATAATGAGTGTTGATTTGAATCATGTAAGGTAGATTCGTTTATCAGTTACTGTGTTAAGTAAAGTTTACATCTATTGATTTACTTGAAATACGATTTTATATTTCTTAAATTCTATGCATAGTCATCAGCTTATGATGCGATGCACTTGTTAACAATTTATTAGGATTACAAATACCACTATATGTGAATTAGTTGTAAAATAATCTAACATTAAACCATGCTATAAAGTTAATGTAAAAGGAAATACGATGCTGTTCGGCATTGAAGACTCTAAGCAAAGAAATAATTGTTTTATTTCCATTGTAAATATAAATCTTTTAAAGTTTTATTACGGTAAAATTTATTTTATTTACAATAGTGTAGCAATTGATCGTAGAAAAATTAGAAGTTTAACATATGGGGATCATCCTTAATTCTGCTAGAAAAATTAAGTTTTTAAATTATATAACTACAGAAAAAAAATTTATCCTTTCTTTTCTAAGATCAATACGTCACCACTGGTTATCTAATACAAAAAATAGCTAAGTAGAAACTTGTATTTTATCATGATTAATGAACCCTTCAAAAACGTTAAATGAATTATTAAGGTAGATTGTCCACCATCATTATGCTTAATTAACAACAAGTGCATTATACATTGTCATGCGGCCATTAGGGAAACTACAATACACAATAAACATTGAAGTCTATAATTTATTTTATTTGGGTATATAATATAAATGTTCACTTTTCTCAAAATTTTCTTTGGTTTATTTTTCATGTCTTTATCGAGTTTATTCTCTCTTGTCTATTCATTTTCGCTTTTACCACCGTGTACACTTGACTCATCATCATGTTTCATGTTGCACGCTGATCTGAAAGAAATTTTCCCTCTTGGTGAGCAACATACAATGATTTTTTTATTTGCACTCACCTAAGTCCTGACATTGGCAACTAGCAATGTCGAAAAACTGATTCAGACTGTTTTTATTATGATTAAACACTTGCCAATCTTCTTCCATTTATCTATCAATTTTAGTTTTAACGGCACTCAGTGACTGCATAGGAATGTCACTAAAAGTTCATAGTTCGAAAATGGAACTTGCAAGCACAGAGAAAATTTGTCTGTTTTATATTTGTTTCCCATTAGTAACAGGAAATGTGGAATCACTTCTTATTTGGTACGCATAAGAATTACGAAATGTGAGAAACATTGAGTTGTTTCAATATTATAACTCAACTTTTCTGAACACCTTTTACGTAAACTCACAAAACGTAAGGTCCAGACACTTAATTTATTTTTTTAGTTTTAATATAATAATTGTTTTCTTTAAAAAACTTAGTTCTGGTAACTGGGCAAATCTAATACTTACGAATAAGATAATATAGTTACATTAAAATTAATAGTTAATTACTTTGAAAGAATAATGATATTGTTTTTAGAGAAATCCATCTATATTACTCTATGGTTTGTCATGGGCTTTTCCAGGATGGGTTGGAAATTTTACTGGCAATCCTTTTTACAATCCCGTCCAATTGACCAAATATGTAATTGATTGGTTAAAATGTGGCCGGAATACCTACAAATTTGAATTTCAATTTATTGGTGTAAGTCATTATTTAATAATAATAATATTTCTGAGAAGTTCGTTAAAATTTTCAATTTGCGAAATAATTTATAAAAATTTTTAATTTAAAACTTTTAACAAAAATTAAATAATTATGTAAAACACAAAAGTACATAAAGTTTAAAAACCAAAAAGTAATATTTTGGTTGTTAAATACAGTTGGTGATGATCAGCAACAACTTGAAGTAGACATTGTAAGTCGTCTTCGACTTCTGTAAGAACCTTCAGAAATTTCGTCTCTTGCTGCTGATACTATTTTTGCAGATCCCCAAAGAAACAGTCTACCTCTAAGAATTTTTAACATGCTTAATGCGTTGGTATTAAAACATCTAACAAATCTTCTAACCATTGGATGAATTTATCTGTGAATAATGTTTGTCGATTTTTATGCTGTTCGAAACTTTCCGTTGAACCGATTTTCCAGTTTCTCGATGTAATGTTATACAGTACATGTGGTTGTACATCTTTAATTACCCATGTAGCAACATTACGAGTAATGATCTTTGCAGTCAGATGTAGATAGAAAGAATCCAAAAACTTGACGATTAGAAGGCTACAGAGTTGCGCCATGGCTTGGCTCGAATTTGCTGGGCCCATATTTGAATCAAATCCGTATTACATTTCTCGTTGAAACCGGAAGAAAATTTGCGTGATTCCAAATCGATCACAGTTCTCGGAGACAGTCTTTTGTCATTAGACGCAAGGGTACACTCGTTACAGTCAGCCATTCGACCCAACAGGACTCGAGAACGAGTCTTCAATTCGAAAATTACGATCAGCTTTAGGAGTAATCGCATTCGGGCACAGATTATCATCATTGATCATAATGTACGATTTTTTAATCAATTTCAATTCGGAATCGGTTTTCTTTAACAAATCACAAACTCCCTCTAAAGTGGGCGAGCGTTTAATTCCGCTCCACGGTGGAATAAGAAGTGAGCGATATTCAGTAGGCCTTCGCAGTTTCGATAGAGATTCGTCTTGACTGGTCAACGACAATTGCGTGTCATCAAATCATGGGAACTGCTCGATAAGGCAGATACGAATAAAAAGTTAATGGTTTGACTCGTTGTCATCAGATGAGTGTAGATAAATTCATTGAAAAAGTGGTCCTGAACAATCGTCTCAACGACAGACTGAGAATCTGGATTGAGATCGGAATCGAAAATAACACCCGAATCGTGATTATAACTGCAACTCCTTTCGACAGACAATTTATTATCATTATTCCGACAATGTTTGGTCGGTTGCATCGAGAAAAATTCGCAATCTCGGCTCAAAATTCGAATTTTTAAATCAAAACAAAATTTAATCTCAAAATCTTTATTCATTTTTATTGTCAACGTCAACAACCAACAATTCCTTTCTTTAATTTCGTTAAACAAAACAGAATAAAATCAAGGTCACTACATTTTATAACTCATTTTAAGAAAAATTAATATCAACATTATCGAACCACTTGTCGCTCTTGTTCAGAGATTTCCCTGATTCAATCTTCAACGCATTCGGAACTGAATCACATACTTTAAGGAATAAAAACCATGTAATGAAATAAATTTTAGTGATCTTTTAAACGAGAATAAAATAGTTTAAATAATCAATTCAAACAAACATATCCTTTTATACAAATAAATTGAATAATTTATGTATGTGTGTGTTTGTGAATTATCTACAATCTTGTTTATTTGTAAATAGATTGTATTGATAAAACTATACTTGTAATATTTTAATAAATTATAAATAATGTTTATTGACTCTCTCTATAACAACTGTATATTTTATTCCATGGATTACCACAGCGATCTTCGCAAAACGTTCAGTGGTATAAAGGTGCCAAGTTTCGTAATCGTTGGTCTACTTCTCAACAATAAATTATTTTAACCACATGTTTAATGGCTTCTTTCAATACAAATGGAAAGGAGAAATAGAGGGTGAGAGACATACATTTCACAAATGTATTATTAAGTGACACCATAATGATCATGTATTTAAATATATAATTTGCCTTATATATTATTTATTTTCAGGAATTATCAATTTTTTTATTAAATTAATCAGATTTACCCTTTCAATAGATCTGGAACGAAAAGAGATATGATATCACGTATATTAAAACTCTCAGGAAAACTCTTGATCAGGAAGGTTTCAATAACGTTCAAATAATCGGTGCTGATATAAAATGGGAAATCGCTTCAGATATAATCAAGGATAAAGATTTCGCTAAAGCTATACATGCTATTGGGTAGTTGAATTTAGTTCCCGTTTATAAAATATTTAATTAAAAAACTTATTAGTTGTCATTATCCCGGTACTTTATCCTCTGATTTAGCAAAGCAAACTGGTAAACCACTTTGGTCATCGGAGGATTATTCGACAATGAATACAGAAACTGGAGCCGGTTGTTGGGCCAGGGTATACTATTATTTGACTTCAAACAAGTTGCAGTTTTGCGATTAATGTTAAAAATTAATAAAGAATTTTATTAAATACCGATTATTTTGGATTTTTCGTTACGCTTCAAATAAAATCATGAAAATCAAAATAAATTCTACGTATGACGATGATTACAATCAACTAATGGAGTTTAATCAAGAGGAATAAATTCCAAACACAAGAAGCGTATAATTTATAAAAACCTTATTTCTAGCAAATTCACACTAAATTTATTTTTGCGAACATATTTCATTTATTCATGTATTAAATTACATTTCCTTTACACATTTACACAAACAATAATACCAAAACATTTCTAATACTAGAAAAAGACCCGTCATAAATGACGGAAGAGCTGAATTTTCTTCTTTGAAAGTTTCTTTTCATGATAGCAAACTTTGAGCGTTACTATTATTATTGAGCGTTAAATTAGATCCGATAAAAGGATTGGCTCTTGGGATCGGAAGTTGATTGGCAGGAATTTGAGCTTTCTTCGGTAAATGGCGGTAGTAACTATGATTTATTTATAGGTTGTTATTGCTTCTAAAGTTTATTGGTTTTGGTACTTTTTCCGATCGATTGATGGGCAAGTTTAGCTAGGTGACTTATTTTTCGGAATTTGTCATCGTCGTTGTACAATTAGCGATCAACCTAGAACTGGCACGGACTAGAGGAATCCGACTGTCTTATTTCATTTGAATAATCTGATTGTTTTGAATGGTGGACTGACTATTTATTGAGTCCATTACATACTGAAAATGATAAGAAGTTTTAATTATTTATGATTAATGATAAAACGAAGTCCGGATGAAAATCTTCTTTTAATAACCAAAGTCATCCATTTAAAAATATATTTTACGACAATATATTTCGACGGATCTACCGTCATCTTCAGGTCACTAATTAATAATCAATTCATCTGTATATAAATACAGAAATGATGATTATGTAATCGATTGCATGAAATCACGTTAATCAAAAATTCTCAGTAAGCTGGTTGAGACTGCCGATTGAACATTGATTTTAGGGCAACGTGACCTAATTAACAATGCTTCACACGACACTCTCTCTCAATAACTGTCAAAATGCTCACACAGAATTTTGAAATTATCAATATTAACATCACATTTACATTTTTTCCTATGTTCTGCAATATTACTCTTACTCTCTTTTCGACCATGTTTTTGAATTCGTTTACAGAGATGACGGGCAGTCTCTCCAATGTATGTGGCATC
>MQRK01224443.1:53999-73293 GCA_001938485.1 Girardia tigrina | reverse complement strand
CCTAATCGCGAGCAGCTTAGCGTCTTTGACGCTCGCGCTCAGGTGCCTTCGGCACTCTCGTTCGTCCACTTCAAAAATAGCATCCCTGAATGGCAGAACAGAAATGTGCTCACCCTAGTTCCGGCACCTATTTTTTTACAAAAAAAACACTGTTTATTACTAAAGTAAATTGTAATTTTATATGAAACATAAAATTTAATTTTTGGGAAATAAAAAATAAACTAGAAAATTATTTTGCAACTTTTGTGTAAATATAAAACAAATCAAAAATGATATTAATTCATAAATTTTAAATTAAAATATAATTGCTTTAAGACGAAATAAAAATATAACTCTCATAAAAAAGGATAAAATGAAAACAATTAAAATATAATTTTCAATTTTTTAAGCAATATAACTTATTCTTATTTTTAAAACGTTATTTTACCAAATCTAAAAATAATTTTTCAACGATTATGAAAACGAAATGAAAATGTTATTTTATAGAATGGGGAAATATAATATTGAGAAGCGGTTAAATTTAAATGTATAATAAAATGGAAATTTAATAAAAGATGTAACAAAATCTTTGTGTCAAAATTTTAATAAAATCATCTTATAATTTTTAACAAAGTACGTATAAAATTTTAATTCGTAATAAATGAAATATATTTTAAATTATATATATTTTTATTTATAATGGTTTTTGTAAAAAGAAAGTGTAAAAGTTCCTCGAAAATATTTGTTAAAAAAACTTAAATTGTTATAGAAATAAAGTTTTGCGTTAATGACGTCTTCTTTTGATCAAGAATTCAAATGCTGTTTGATGTTTCCTTAAAACATATTAACGAAGTGAACGGAATAAGAGTTCACATAAAATTTGAATATTATTTTTAGTAGCGTTTATGCTATTTTCATTATCAGCAAGTTAACGATTCATATTCAACACTAAAGTTTATTAATATAACAAACATAGATTTTAAAACAAATTTTCGTTAATTACATTTTTCATTTCGCCAAATTCTTAATTAATTTTGTTTAAATTATTATCTTAAATTTTATCAATTTACTTTACTATATTCTATAACTTTTTTTTGAAATTTTTATTTAATTAAACTTGTTATTATTTTTTTAAGATTTATTTATAAAATATATTCTAATTACAAATAAAATTATTAAATTTAATTTACACTTAACACTAATTTCTTTCAAATTATTTTGTAAAAATATTTGTAGTTTCACCAGAAATAGAACAACACTAAACAACAACAAAGTTTATTTAAGTACAACACAAAAAATCAAATTCTTTTTTCACGCTTTAATCACGTATTTAAACAAATTTAAATTCGAATATTTAAACAACATTTTTACACTATTTAACTTAATTTTAATTTCTTTAAAAATAATTTCGTAATAGCATTTTATTATAAATTTCCATTATAAATTTTATCCCGTTTGTGATTTATTTTTAAATTCTTATTTTAAAAACTTTTACTAATTATTTCCATAGTAAAGTATATCCACTTAATTTAATTTAAGCTTTTAGATTTCAAACTTTGTTTTTTTGTTTTATATAATTAATTTAATTTTTGTTAAAATTTTAAATTAAAAAATTATAAATTATTTAGGGAATTGAAATTTTTAACTAACTTATCATAATTATAATTACAATCTGTAAAATGAAAATGTAAATGTAATTTTATTAAAATTTAGACGATCTGGCAATTACTGTTTAAATTAACACCATTTACCGCACTGTTGTTTTTATGATTGAATATTAAATGTTTAAAAGAATGTATTTTTCTCAATAATACATTCAATTGATATTCATTCTTTATTTTTTGGTTGCTAGCACTTGCGAACAAACTTATTTATTTTCTCTATTTTAAGTTTCCTCTGAAGTAAAACAGCTTTTGCTTGATCTTTTCCTTTCTTTTCTGATTTTTAACACCAGATAGAATAGTGGCCCTTTAATATTTTAGTTGCTGGGATATTGTACCCAAAAATTTATCATTGACTCTTCTTTATCAACTTAACAATACACTTATTCACAATACGTTTATTACTGTACTACCAAGAATTAAATGTTTTGTAATTGCTAAATAAAACTTTCAAAGAATGTTCGTATGATAAAATTTGGCGCTCACAAATTGGTAGGAATTCGAAATTTTCACAAGAAACTTTTAAGTAATAATTAGCAATAATAATTATAATTTACATCCTATCTGCAAATCCTAATAACTAACAATTAACAGCTTATTTTCCATCAAATAATTTTCAACCATATGAAAAAAACGTTTTTTGGGATGTACAATGTGGATTGAAGCAAGATATGGAATATTTTCGAATTTTCTCGTGCATATTTGCGAATTTTACCGCTACTTTCAGAAAGGATGACGAAAGCTGGATAAGAATTAAGACACCTACACTGTTTGCCACTGAAGTTTTGTCAAAAGCGTGACATTTTAACGAGTTTGAGATATGGATTGCGTAAGGTACAATATAAACAATGTTGAAATTTAATTTTGATTTTAAATGAATTTATCATTTAACGCAGAAGTAGATTTGGCTTGTGTTAAATTTGACTTTGAAAATTGTAAGATAATACTAAACACCTTATAATTTTTGGGGACTCTTGAATGACATGGGCAAGGTTTTGTATAACTAGTTCAATAGAATGCTTGGAAATCTTAGATTATGTAAAATACAAGACAATAATATAATTTGACACAATAAAATGTCTAAATTTTACCAGAGTATCCACTCAACGCCGAACCAGATTTACTCGTTCCTCAAGTGGGCTCATTTGAAGTGGTTAATTTAACGTCTTCATCGAAGGTTGTTTCTCAAACCGTCCTGGACTTTCCAATATTTTGGTGTTTTGAAACAGCGATAAATGTCAGACCAATAGCGGTGATCGGTGATTTTAACAAGTATTCTTAACTGTTTATTTTATTTATTTATTCCTTGTTAACATTGTCAAAATAATCATACCATCTTTATGTTAATTGATGGTACCAGTCATCCTGTGACAGTACAATTTACTACGTCCTTTATGATAGGTGATGTCATTTGTTTGTGAGAATATTTTTTGGTATTTTGGAATTTCGGTATTGCGGTATTTTGGTATTTTATTACTGGAAACAGAAATATTTCTGTTTGAAAATGCGTTTATTACAACATTAATAACTTTATAATACATTTATTATAAAAAATTATATATTATCAAAGATATTTTAAAATATTTTATTATTATTTTCAATCTTAACCTTATTCTAAAATTTATACTTGTAATGTAAATCAAATTATGATCCCATAATGCCGAGTATAACAACAAAATTTAACCCACCCTAACCGTAACCTTGAACTCTATTTCACATAATCACTAAACCAGTTAGGTTTCTCACGAATCCTGGGGTCTTCTTTGACTTGGTATTTGCCTTGGTCCCCATAGTTCCTATTCATTGAAAACTCAGAGTATTAAATAAAGTCATGGTTCACTTTCAGCTGTTTTTCGTTTAATTTTCGTCCGCCGATCTGCAAATAAATACCTCCATAATAATACAATAATGTTAGGCTAAATGTCATAAATATAAATAACGAACACTTTAGTATTCCACATAATATGACACCGTAATATAAAGTACCTAGTAAACAATTTGTATTTTAAGAACTGCTATATTTATTAATTATATTCATAAATGAATAAATATTATTCATTTTAAAGACATCATACTACATTTTTCATAGTTTAAAGCAGGGGTGGCCAACCCACGGTCCACTTTAAACATTTTTGTGGTCAGTGAGATTTATCACACTTTTACAAAATATATTACAAAATATAATTTTTATAAAATATATGGTTGACTTACAATGCAATATTGAATTAAAACACATTTTTGAAACACCAGAATCAAAAAATAGATTTTCATTATACTTACGTCACAAAAAATAAATTTTCGAATTTGAGAAGTCTGGCACAAAAATTTGTTATCACTTTTTGGTTAACTTACACCTTCAAATCGTTCGGAAATGAAAATGACTAAACACAAAACACAGTCAAACATAACAGACGCTAACATCCAAGCCCAATTACGATGTGTAAATGCCAAAATAGAAATCGATTTGCAAGAGCTAAGTGGAAGAATGGAGAAACAAATATCGCACTAGTAAAATAAATGTTTTAATGAATTCATTTTTTTTATTTTATTTATATATTTCTTTACAATGCGCGTTTATTATCATTATTATATTACCTATGTTAATGTGTAGGAATATTAGTAAACACAATAATAATAAATCATTATGTTTCATTTCTAATAGAGGGCGACGTATCGTATCGTACATCGTTAACGATGCATCGAAAGACTGCATCGTTAAACAATGCATCGGAAGAATAACAGTAAAATATAAAACAGCTAGATTCAAATCTAAAATTTTATTTAATCATTGATATTTTCTATTGTGCTACAATAATGACAATGAAAATGTACAGAAAAGAAAACAAGAAAATGTCTAGGAAGCGACTATGTATCGTTTAACGATAAGTCGATGAATCGTGTTCGATGTATCGAACACGGTTAATCGAACAAAGATGTACCTGAACGATTTACCATGTTTTATATAAAAATATTATATAAAGTGGTATAAATTTATTTACATTACTTGTTTTTTTGGATTTTTGATTATGTTCCTTACTGTTACGTGCAAACCCATACCTTTGTTATCTAACATATAATGAAATCACACCTTTGTTCACATATACAATCACTCAACGATATAAATACTACAAAAAATATTATTACAAATTCCGCAATGAAATTTACTATAAAAATATTGCAAGTGCAGAGAACAAGGTTTTAATAGTCCATGCCATTCCAAAACTCTTTGATCTGGAAGAAGAATTGTAGTCAATATCACATGATCCCCCAATCACACGGTAAAATAGGTCGTTGATCATTACTTGTTGAAAATGATTGACAAGTTTCCAGATTGTGGAGCTCAAGTTTTAGAATAAGCATATGCAAACATATAGATCCACGTTACAAAGGATCAACATTACATGACATTTGGCAAAGGTACAACATGGCCAAAATATCCCTACAGGAAGCTGTGTTCAACATGTACAGGGCCGAACTTAAGAACACCCCCTCACCCAACATATCACAATCCCAAAATATAAAAAAATTTAAAAAAAACTACGCTTACGTTATCATTGGTTCTACAGTAGAAACCCGCGGAGATTACAGTAATTGACTAAAATTTACCATGGGCGAAATTCTGTAGTTATTTGCAGATCATAGTATTTGACTAAATAGTTTTACACCGATTGCTTATTTGGATAGACAAAGCTTTGTTTTTACAACTGAAATAACCATAAAGTAGTTTTTTTCTCTCAGGGAAAATTATGGAAAAGATTGATTTCAAAAAAAAAGATTGATTTAAAATTAAATATTTTTTTGAAAATTCCTCATGACAAAGATAATATCAAATAAACTTTAATTAATAAGGAGTTCAAAATATATTTATTACGAAAATATACAAAACAACATAAAATATAAAACGAATACAATTTTGAATTTATTTTGTTTTATTTAATTTATAAATTGGGAATAATTAGAGGGCCATCGTAAATTTGTTTGTTTTTGTAAAAAATTAGTAATTAATCAATTAGTTAGTAAATCTTTTAAAGGATTCATATAACATCATAAAGATTTCACGATTTCGACCAAAGTTCAGTTCAATTGGATCAATGTGAGGGGTTTAAAAATCTTTGTCAATTTTTGTTGCAAACAAACAACTAATAAACGTAGGAAGTAAGTTAATATAAGCGTTGTAATAACAGTTATAAAATTCTAAGTCTTTATTAGTTTTCTCATTTATTCTAGTTACACATGATCCCTTTGAGATATGTATTAAAATATGTTAATTGCACTAAAATCATATGACAATTATTTTTCTGACCATTAACCATTAATTAATATTTTCACCGATAAATCACATTCACTTGAACTATACACGATGTAATACTTTTCCGTTTAAATTTATTGTTTTAATTTTGAATGTAAATCGTATGTATTATATAATTCGACGCTATATTTCTATTTGAAATAAAAAAATATTACATAATATATAAAGAATTTAATTAAAGCTTTTTAAGACATTGATTATTGAACATGTTTCAAAGTTTCATACTATATCATAAGCAATTATTTAATTTGTAAAATATTTGAATGTTAGGTTTAATGGAAGATTTAGAAAATTTATATTTAATTATTAAAGATGTTATTCGAAAATAATGGCATTTTTAAAATTTTAATTTAAGATTTTAACATTTAAAACAGCTTTACTTTGTCCATTTTGAATCTTAATTAATGGGCTGTAGTGTCTTATTAATGATTCATAAATATGCAGTTTGTAATCTGAATTAAAGCGTCTGTAAAACAGAAGACTCATTCTTTGAAACAGTCTTTTTTTACAAGGTAACCAATGATCAAGATACTTAATCGATGGGAATGATCACTAATCCAGGTTTTGAGAGGACGATTTGTCTTCAATGTGATCTTCTCATCAGAAACTTTTTAGTAGGTCTTGGGACACTGATCGGTTTTTCAAACTACTCTATTCGAATGACTGAAATCAACTAATATCGTTATAATACTGCTCCACCGAATACCAAGTATCATCGCATCTTTGCCCAGTCTGATTGATTCATCAGACATAATAGCAAAGCTGTCTCCCAATCGATTGCGGGTTCACCATGCTTCACAGCTGTACTCCAAAAAAATTAGTATTGTTAATCAGCCTCATTGCAGTATAATTATCTAGCCTTGTAAGTGGATTGATGGTCCATATTTACTACGCATACTACAACAGTATTTCGCATTCTACTTTCTCTGGGATACTAAGTGGATGTAGGTCTGACTGGCTGTCATAGACTACCAATGTAAAAAGTTCAAAATGTGACCCTCTATCCTCTAAAGGTATTAAATCTCGTGGCTTTTTAGGAGGTCCAGGAACTCTGTTATGGCCTTTATACCGCTCTCCTCAATTGAAGATCGACACAGTACTGCTCCATCTGATAACAAGCATAATTTTAACATTACTCAATCCAATTAATTCATCGGATATCACAACAATCCTATATCTCCATCGACAGTGGGTTCTGCTGTCCAGGTCGCATGTTGCTTTGCCCACTGAAGTCATTGTGCCATTATTCGATTTGTGAGTAAAGGAACCCTTTTTGGTCGATAGGCGAGTCGTCCTGCATGCTGCAAATTCTCTCGAATTCGACGTGCTGATACATTAGATACAGGCTCGTCAATTGTTTCTTTCATTTCCACTGATGTTATTTTCGGATTCATCTTGCTGAGTATAATGATGTGATTTGAAAGTCGCTCTCCAATGAACTTCTTTCTACCACACCTGTCTTTCTTCTGATTTGTAATGCTCCCAGTCTATTGATGTTGTTTTAGCAGACGGGACACTGTAGATTGGGAGAAGCCGACATTTGCAGCAATTTCCAAAGGCACTATCTGCGTACGCTGAATAGCAGTCAAGTCCATGATAATGGCAATTCTTGGAATTCTTAGAAAAAAACTAAAAATATAATTATAATATCATTTTGAGACCCTTTACAATTGAATTGTTTAATTAATGTATTCTAAAGTAGACACATCATCTTAATCATTTTTACAACACATCGACCAGGAAAATGTTATATGGATTTTCAGGATTATGCAATTAAAATCACCCCCATTGTATAAACAAATTTCTCGTTAATTTAATCATTTCGCCAAAATCCATTTATTATTTTTTTCTCAAAATTTAATTTGTAAAAATTATTTTTAAATTATATTTATAAAATTTTATCATAAAACTATTAAATTTTAATTTACAACAAGCATTTTAATGCAAAAAATATTTCTTAAAAATCCTACAAAATTGTTAAACATTTTTTGGTTTTATATAATTATTTATTTATTGTTTTAATTTAAAAATCATTTTTAACTTTTTAATTTTATAACTTTTTGTATTTATTTAATTTTCTAAAAATTTTTAAATTAAAAAAATCTATAAATTATTTGGCAAAGTGAAAATTTAACTAACTCCTCATAGTTTCAAAAACTAATAGTATCTATTTCCCAAAACTATTGGGGTTCAAAAATGTTTTGAAGAAGACAGATAATTAAATCCACAGTCTACGTTGTGTAAGAGTTATAGAAATATATGATTCAATTTTGACTTTCATTTATAAGAATATTCACATGAAGAATATTGTTCTTTCAATGACCAAATTACCTGATGATGTTCTATTAACCTTCATCCGTCCCTCAAATCGATTGTACACAAAAGTACACTTCGGGTCGAAAAAGACCCGAGGGACGGATGAAGGTTAAGAATGAAATATTAATCTTGTGAATTTTGCTGATATATATATATATATATATATATATATATATATATATATATATTAAATATCTACATTAAAGAATAAATATTTATATGGAATGTTGCATGAAGTTCATCCATATCTTGAAGGGATTAGGTCTAAATCCAGACATTCTAACATATCCATAAAATGAAAATTAAATTTTTAATTCATTTTTCTTTTAATATGCTTGAATCAGAAGACTGAAGTTTTTATACGTTTCAGATCGGATATTAATTTAACTGTCTCAGTAATGATGCCTTCTAGAAACCCAGCAAATTCTATATTTATAGGATCGAGAATCAATAATAGTGGTTGTACAACATTCTTGGCTGGAGGAGTTTTTTTCTGGTTGAATTTTACGACCTCAGAATTTTTAATTACAGCTGATATGCGTAAGTTAAATTGAAAATAAACTTTAGTATTAATATCACAGTTTATTTTTATTGAAAAAATATTTACAATCAAGCATTACTATACTTGCACGTATATTATACATGATCATAAATGAATAATTGATCTAATAATTTTTTGGGTGGTTTTGTGAGCATTTTGAGTTTTTCTTGATAACGATATAATTTAACCCATTTACGCCGGTCGTTCTCGTTTGGAGACGCTTGAAAAAATAAATATTCAGTGACTTGAGAAGAATGATTATGAAATTTCTCAAGTTTTATCACGTCTATATAAACAAAGTCAAAACGTCTATAACACTGTGTAACAATTTTTTTACCACAAAACAATTTGTATGTTCCTTACACAATTTGAGTATGCTGATTACGAATATGATATTAGTTTTTGCACACCATCTAATTGTTTACCGCTATTTAATATTTTCTTTATTTTCTATTTTTCTGTTTTAGATTAATACGCAATAGACTTCCCTTGCGTTTAAACGTAATAATTAAGTATTTTCAATTACCTACCATGACGAGCAAGCGAGCTTTTAAAATCTCCCACAACTCCTTTTGCTATATATGCGGGTATTATATAGCTCCAAAACAACGAAAATATGCATTTTCAACTGGTAGTAAATTATGTACTGCTTATGAGGCTTACTTTGGTGTTCTTGTCACTGATCAAGACAAATCATGGGCGCCACATTTCAGTTGTGATACTTGCCGGTCAAATTTAGGAAAATGGCTAAATGGTAATCTCAGCAGCAATCTCAGAGAGAGCCAAAAAATTACCACAATGATTGCTATTACTGTATGGTGGACATTTCCAAATTTAAAAATCCCAGAGATCGAAAAAGTCTTATTTATTCCAACATCCCATCATCTTTAGCCCCCATGCTCTACTCTAAAGAATTACCAGTACCTCAACCACCACCTCTAAAAGCCATCTCTGACGATGAGTTTTCTCATAAAGAATATAGTGACACTGACGTGGATTTTGTAGAAAAAAGTCCAAAGAATTTCCCGCACTTTCCTAATCAACAGGAGCTTGATGACTTAATAAGAGACCTAGGACTTACGAAATCAAATGCTGCACTACTTACCCCTCGTTTGAAAGAGTGGAATTTGCTGGATCCAACCTGCAAATCATCAATTTATCGAAAACGACATGAACTTTTCTTGAAGTTTTATGCGATGAAAGACTCGTTGTGCTACTGATCAGATATGACTGGGCTTTTTCAAGAAATTGGTTATGAACATCATCCAAATCACTGGCGGCTATTTATCGACAACTCAAGTAAAAGTATAAAGGCTGTTTTACTCCATAACGGCAATATTTTCCCTTCTATCCAAATATCCCATTCCGTCCACCTCAAAGAAGAGTACGGAAATGTGAAAATCTTATTACAAATGATTGATTAAGACTGTTGTATCTCAGAGGAAGGTTTGAGGCAAGATTTATGGTTACTGTTGTTAGGAGTTAAGGTTTTTGAATAATTTTTGGATTTTTAAAAAATCGACCAACTGTTCCATTTTGTAATGTTGAAAGAATATTAAGAATAATTGAGATTATCTTTTTTATGCTTGGAAATACATCGATGATACTTGTCGAACTCAAATCACTTTCATTATTTGAGACTGAAAATGAGTCTGAAATTTTGTCTGATAAACAACGATTGTAAATTCGGTTTGATTGATACGAACGAAGAGAACACGAACCAACTGAGATGTATTTGAGAATAAATTCATGATAACCTAAAATATAATTCCGTGCAACTACTGGTAATTGTCTGTTGTCATCACAAAACACTTGAAGTAATTCTTTAGTAATATAATTTTGAGAATATTCTTAAACACATAATAATAAATCTCCATTTCTCAAAAATTCGCCATCATTGATATTTGTCACGTAAAATGAGGTTCTCTCATGTTCGCGATCTATTGGTACTATATACTTGAAAGACAATTTTGTTTCATCCCATCTCACAGGAGACTGAGTCGACCAGCAGTCATATAATTTATATAACAAATCTTGATAATTTTGATCCTTTAAACTTTTTGTTATATTTTTTAGGAATTTTATTTTATTAACATCTTTTTCAAATTCAGAAAATTTTTAGTTAACCAATGAGTCAATATCTCATTTTTTGCTAGCTTCGTCAAAACTCTCAGAAGTGTCTTTGGTGATTTCGTCCATGAGCATTGAGACGGATATAGAATAAAGTTTATAAGTCATAAAGAAATCTTTTTCTGATTCTTTACCTGCCACGATACTAGACACTTTGATATCGATCGACTTATTCAACACTAATGATTTAATGTCAATTAATTTCTCAAGGAAAATCAATTTCGATTCCTTTTCTTTAACATTTGTCATAATTAATTTCAAATTTAATTATCATTCAATAATACTATTAAGAACACCAACATGGGTTTTCGAACTTTTATTTTCAATGCAATTAGAATTGTCCTTTGGACAACTCTCAGCAAATCTTTCGTAATTCGACATCGTTCTAAATTGATAAATTTTAGTATTGTTTTTTAATAAACAATTATTCGAACAAATTTTTCATTATTTTCAGATTTTATTTTTAATGTTCAAATTTTGTAATTAGTGATAATTTTATCTACATATTAATTTTATTTAAAAAATGATTTTATGTAAAGAACATATAATTAATTTAAAACTTAGTTAAAACTATTTACTTTATTTAAATTTTTAAAATTAAAATTTGAAACGATTTAATATTTTTAAAGTTTTTAAAATATCTTATGCTGTACTTTAAAATGCAAATTATACTCGAATAATTATTCATCGTGAATATCCAAAATATCAATTTTCCATCTGGGTGGGAGAAACACATTTCCAAATACTAAACTCAACATAACACACACACACACACACATATATATATATATCTGTGTTTGTTATCTGTTTAAAAAGTTTAAGTTTCGAATTTTTTAAAAATCTTGTTTTTATTTCCGTATACTTTATTTTAAAATAAATTATCATCCGGATTTCGTTTTATCAATTTATTTTAATAATTTCTACTGACTCATAAACAATTTTTGGAACTGACTCAAAATGTTCTTCAAATCCAGAAATTCATTCGAAGATCAAAATAATCCATCATCAACCTTGTATTTAAAATGACTTATATACACTGTAGTGTACAACATCTAACAAAATTTTTTTAAATATTTTTTTTATTTATCCGAATTTGTTAATCTTTTATTATAAAATTCAAAATTAAAACTGAAATAAAATTCAAACCGAATAACACTAAATATTAATTAATTTAAGAGATAAGAATTAATTAATATAAGTGATAAAATATTTGAATTTCTTAATGTAAAAAATAAAATTTATTTAAATAATAATAAAATTTTGAAATTGATGTCATTTTTATGTCTGCTTTATTTGATGCTTTAAATGCATTGGGACTCAATGATTTTATTGTTCCACTATATGTACACAAAGTCTCAAACGGGGAGTTATACATCATTCAGCGGTCGGATCCTGTTTGTCATGTTACAAAGCCGTTCATGAATGTGAACTCAATTTAAACAACATCATACACTTTTGTCCTGCCACCGTATAATCTGAAAAACGGTTTTTTATATTGATAATCTTATGACATCCGATATTCAGAAAATATGTTTTTTAATTTCATTGTATAAAAGTTAGGTTGATTAAATATAATTTTATCAAAATAAATTTTTATTAATAAGACATTTTTTTATTAAATAACGAAATAAAAGGATAAAATAACTTATCAAGTTTCTTAGTTATAATATTACTTTTATAAATAATATAACAACCGTATTTAATATTCATTAGAAAAGCGATAAAACAAAATTATATCACTAAAAAAATTAGAATAAAGATTTGATGTTATTTTTTTAGATGGGTTAAAGCAGTATATTCGTGGAAAGGTCAAACTCAATTTCAATCAGTGGTATAACATGTCAATAACATTAAAGGTAAATTTATAAATAATAGATTATGGGAATCATCGTTAAATTTTATGAAGTAATTAAAGCGATTTCTAACACCTCACTGTTCTTTATATTTCAATTTTGAGATTGACTTTATTCTTTTTATGTAATGTGCAATTTTTTATACATTCTTTTAGATTCCTGCTTTAAATGACGTTTTCAATAAGCAGGAGTTACAAGTTTACAAATTAAAAGTAAAAGTATAATTTTTTATATTTTCGAAAAACAGTAAAGAACATTAAGTTTATTTACAAATCAATTGCGACTTCTCAATTTTAGGAAAAGTATTCTCTGTTCTAAGCCACAAGTAACAAAGTCGAATATTGAATTTAACTAAATCTTTTTTAAAAAATTGGCAAAATTGCAGATATTGCCTTTCTTGTGGATTTATTTCATCTCTTCTAACGTTTCTGGACTTTCTTTATAAAATCAGTTCTTCAGAAATCACCGTAAGTAATAGTTGTAAAGGTTTGAGTAAGAAAACCATACTATATTATCATCGCATTCACAATGTACTTTAAATGCATTTTAGATTTTTGTGGACCGGCATTGTATATTAGGAATATTTAGATCATTTGTGTCGGGATAGACGGATATAATAGCAACCATAAGTACTTTTCTCTGTTAACAATTATGATTTTTTTAAAACTTAGTTTTATAAAAAGTATTCTTTAATCTATTGCAAAATTAATATCATCAACATATTTAGTCCTTTTTAATTAGTAAAATATTATCTATAAAATATTGTTTAATATAGATTTCTGAAAATTAATTTCAATAAAAGATTTATTTTTATTTTTTTTAAACTTAATTTTACAAAAAGTATTCTATACTGATAGAATAAAAATATGTAGAATTTTATGAGGGGACTTGTCTATAGAAAGACGCAATGTTTAAAGAAATGAAAAGATTCGTTTGTTAGTTTTTGAACAATGAATAAATCAGTAATTTAGAATATTTTAGAGCGCTTGGAAAACTGTTTATATGGAATTTCGAATAACATTTTATCTTTTATTTTTTATTCGACCGAAAAAATTATGATTCAAAGATTACCGTTACATTTAAAAGGTGCAGCTAGAGAAGTTTTTAATCAAATTGATAAAAATGGAGTTGAAACTTGGGCAAATATGAAAGATTTAATGGCTGAAAAATTAATAAGTGCGATGTTTGTAGAATCATACGGAAAAAAGTTTTATTCTCGAATTCAAAATGCGGAGGAATCAGTTTTCATTTATCCACACTTGCGGAAAAAGCGTTTGGAGAAAAGAGAAATTGGACAGAACAAACAAAAAAGATACTTGAAGATCAGTTTTGGGCTGGAGTTCAAAATAACATAGGAACAGCACTTTGCTTTGTTGACTATACAAATTATGATGATCTGGTAAAGAAGGCTATGAAAATAGAAATGAATACTACTGCAGCTCCTATTCGACCACTATGTGTAACTGAATTAAAACCGATAGACAGACCTAAACAGAAGTCATATTCAAACAACAGTGATACAGACGAAGATTTTCAAAGTTATACATCTCCAAAAATGCAAAGATACAGACCACAAAATGAAAATCCTAGACAAAATCAATATTTTGGTGGTAGAAATAACAATAATCAAAGCCCAAATTATTCAAGAAGTCCGAATTTTTCAAGATCAATGAGATTTAACGACACCAGAGAGTCAAATAATTATACAATAAAACCCCTAGTGTTATAACTGTAACAAAATTGGTCATGTAAGCAGTCAATGTTGGTTCAAAAATAATACAAATAATAATCGAAATTCACCTATTAAAACATGTTATAAATGTGGAAAAAGAGGTCATCTAGCCAATGTATGATGAACAGATATGACTAGAAATAGATCTTTAACTCCTTCTCCACAGAGAGCCAAACTTAACAGTGAAGGTTGAATACAGTGTGAAAAATGTAAAAAATATGGTCATGTTGCCAGATCATGTAGATCAAATACGCAAATACCATCACCATCAATTTTGAAGAAGAAAATTAAATTCAAAGATAATCAATCTGATATAAATTGTTTGTCATCTGAGAATGAAGGTTCTAATGATTCTATGATAACAGATTTTAATGAATTAAGAACACAATTTGACAGAATGTCTGCAAGACTTAATAAAACTGATGCAAGTGTACAGATGCTATCAACATCAAAAGAAAAAAGTAAAAATAAATTGAAACGAAATGAAAATAACAGCAAAGTTGAAAGTAAAGTTCGAAGTGTTTCTGATAAAATTGATGATGTTAAGTTAGATAAATCGAGAATATATATGAGTAGATTAATAAACGAAATGGAAATGAATAAAGATTTAAATGGTAAAATAAGTAAAAATATTAAAGAAATTATTGAATTAAATTTACAAAATGATAAAACTGAACATTTTATAAAGTTGGTAGTGAATTATTTAGATTATAATAAAACGATGAATTGTGAAATGAAAACATTTTAAAAATTTTTAGGTGAACAATTGAGAAAAATGCCTATGACAGATAATCTTCAGATTTTTATAACTCTTAATGGACAAGAATTTACAGTACTTCAAATGGATCATTTTCAAAAAGTTAAACATTTGAAGGAAATGCTTATGCAAAAGATTGGAAATGATAAATTTATTATGAATTTCAAATGTTTTGAATTAGAATTAGAAAACTATTTAGTGGATTATGGAATATTACCAAATAACATTAATACTGTTGATATTATAATGTTAGAAAATAATAATAATAAAATGAATATATCTGAAAATTATATTAAAGATTTGGCATTACGATTAAAGAATGAAGTTAATGAAGAAAAGTTACTGCACCAGCTAATGACGTTAAACTAGTGTCCCTGTATATCTATCATTTAAACCAACTTACAAAAATTGTCGCTCTCATTATTTTCTCTCTTATTAATGTCGTCTGCATCATATTCTATATTTTTTTGTTTTGATTGCGAATGACTAAATTTTCATTTTTCATAAAATTTACAAAACCCTTTTATGAATTTTCTACATGGTTGATTTTCTGTCTAGGGCTTTGTGGAATGGGATGATGTGTGCCACATACAATAGTTATTTCCGTATCGACATTTTCCTATTGCGAACCACGGACACCTTTGTCTTGTCATTAAGCTCTCATTTTTTATCTCTCTTACCTTTCTGAATCCGGTAGATCGAATCATATTGGTCGGCTTGAACTCCTTGACTTATTAACTCATCATTTTTTCATAATTCATAATAACTGTTTATGTTTTTCGGTATCGACTTCAATTCTTTTATTCCACTCTTGTTCACCGAGATCCTTTTGCAATAGCAGTCACCTTGTTCTTGTTAATTGAGCTTTTAATAATATTCTCTTACTTATTTTTTCTTCGTACTCTTGCTGTTCTGCTTCCTTGTCACTACTTCCTCTCAATTGCATAAGTAAATGTATTGTTGCTTCCTTTTTAATATTATAATCGAATGCATATTGACCATCTTGTAACTGTTTCCCGCCAAACATAAGTCTCTGTAGCCTAGAAGAAATTCTCTCCTTATCGTGTATTTTCTCTTTTATCGATTGAATTGTATCATATAAATTTATTTGAAGAGTTATTGTCTTCCCTGCATTTACTCTCACAAAAATTTGTATCTGAGTCCAAGACTGTTGTTTATCACTTGTCATATTGTATATCATTCCCCTCTGTAACTGATCAAGTTTTGAGTTTTTACTTGTGCACATCTGTCTAGTTACCGAGTGCAATTTATTCCATGATTCGATGAAATCCGTAGCTAATAAATCCAATACCAGCCTTGACATCCTGTTAATAAAATACGTTAACTCTTTAAAATTCCCATCATTCATGTTGTGCCTCCCAATAGTTTTTTCCTCAAGTGCACTCTCGTCACTTTCCATCGGTTGACTAATCTCAAAACCCCCAGAATTTCGATTAAGACGTGTATACATATTATTATAATTTATATATGTATATAAAAGAATTTGAAATAATAAATTATAATAATTATGATTCAAAAATTAAAATTGAAACTTTCAAAGACGAAAATTCAGCTCACCCGTCATATATGACAGGTCTTTTTCTAGTTATATAAGAACAAATAGACTCAGATTCAATTATAAAAGGCTTTCACAGATGAAACTTTAGTTTGTTTTGTTGTTCATTGAGATAAGCCCTCATGACCTTCAATAGGAAATTATTTTATTGGGTTATCCAAAAAGTCATAGCGTTTTTGAGTACGTCCTAATAAAAAGCTTGAAAATATAAAACGATGTGATAAAATTTAAATTCAATTATACATTCTGAAACCTTAATTTTCAGACTATGTTTATACAAAATATTAATTGATTTTGTTTAAATTTATTATTTTACCGTCAATTGGAAATGGAAAATCAAAATGAGCATATTCGTCATGTTTTGTTGCATTATTTTCGCAAAGGGAAAACCGCTGTGCAAGCTCATAAGAATCTATGTTTTGTATATGGTAGTGACTCTTTAAAACTTCGACAGTGTCAATACTGGTTTTCTAAATTTCGTTCTGAAAAATTTCATCTGAAAGATGCACCACGCTCCGGTTGACCAGTTGAAGTTGATGGCGACAAAATAACCGCACTGATCAAATCTAATCCATATATGACGACAAGAGAAGTTGCAGAGACTCTGGAAATATCAAAATCAAGTGTTGGAAGTCATTTAAAGAAACTTGAATTCGTCAGTAAACTGAAAGAAATTCATTTGTTGAAATGTATAGACATTTGCGATTCCCTTTTGAAGCGAGAACAAAGTGATCCATTTTTGAAGCGCTTGATTACGGGTGACGAAAAATGGATTGTTTACAACAATGTGGAACGCCGACGATCATGGACAAAACGTGGTGAACCTGCCAAAACGATCCCAAAAGCAGAAATTCACCAAAAGAAGGTTATGCTTTCCGTCTGGTGGAATTTTAAAGGAATTGTGTTTTTTGAACTCCTTCCGAGGAATAAAACTATCAATTCAGATAGATATTGTGATCAGCTGGAGAAATTTGCTCATTCAATTCAACAGGAACGTCCTGAATTGGCAAATCGAAAAGGAGTTGTAATTCAGCATGATAACGCAAGACCGCATACAAGTTTGACCACTCCCCAGAAACTCTTATCACTGGGTTGCGAGGTTTTGCCGCACCCACCGTATTCTCCAGACTTGGCCCCATCGGATTTTCACTTATTTAGATCACTGCAGAATTCCTTAAACAGAAAAACATTCGCAAGTGATGATGACATCAAATCGTTCCTAGACGGCTTTTTTGCTGACAAAGGCAAAGGTTTTTATGAATCAGGAATGATGAAGCTACCGGAAAGGTGGTAGAAAGTGATTGAAAATAATGGACATTATATCGTGTGAAAATATTTGTGCATCCATATCATTTTTTGATAATAAATATTTTAGTAAAAAACGCAGTGACTTTTGGGCCAACCCAATAGTTAAATAAATATAAAGGGTTTATTATTTTTAATTGTTTACGTATTCAATGTGATCACTACAAGAATAACAAAATTTATATAAATTTGTGGCAATTTATTTACACATTCTTTTATTTCTAGAATACAGTAGGTTGGTTTTTTGTTGATGGGAGATTGATATCCACAGTGAACAATTTGTACAGTAAGAGTCCTCTGCATGGATTCGCAGGTATCGGTACCGACAAATATGGCTCAGCTTATTTTGATAATTTGAAAATGAAAATTCTTTGATTTTTTAAAGATTTTATTAAATAAATTATTTGATTGATACTTGCGTCGAATGATTGAGACAACAAGTGATGATAGTATCACAAGACGCTTTGTCATCAAGGCAATTCTGGTTGTTTCAAGTTCAAACGAATTATCATGATCCTCTTCTCGGATAGTTTTATTTGATCTAAATAGTTCTTACACAATTGAATCATCAATGTAAGCATTTTCAAGGAAATTAATTAAATTAAACTTGTAAAAAACCCCTAAACCCAACTTAAAATTAAATTTAATTAATATACCTTTTTAGCGCAATTTCCATACTGACAATTGCAATTATTAATTGGTTATTTCTGTGTGGATGGATGGATGTGTGTCCGCACCTTTAAGTCGTATCTCCTCCTCAACGAAGCAATATCGAGGGCTAGTTCCAAAAGCAAATATGTTAAGCAAGTTCGGAGGATGATTGTGGGCCAAAAAAATTCCCGGAATTCCTTTATTGATTTCCTGAAAAAGCCAAAAAACCTCGAAAAAATGCAGTTTTTGCCCTATATTAGGGTGAGTCATAAGTTGTGGGGGACTTTTTATTAAAAATTAAAATGTTCATAAAACAACGCACAATAAAGATTATGATTCGAAATAAAGTCCATTATGTTCAATATATTGTACCCAACGTTCTGCAAGTTGTTCTATTCCGCGTCGATACCATGTTTTGTCTTTAGAAGCAAAAAATTCTCGACACCCATTATCGACGTCGTCGATATCGGAAAAGCTCCTTCCC
>MQRK01224443.1:29265-46751 GCA_001938485.1 Girardia tigrina | reverse complement strand
CCTTCAGAAATAATATATAACTTATTATATAGCATATTGTTTTAGTCAAGTGCCTATTTCTAATGAAATAGATATTTTACCTAGGTGGCCCATTACTTTTGCTCGCGACTGTAATAATACTACTAAAAAATAAGAAAATAATAATAAATAAAAAAGTTTTAAAAACCACGTTTTCCTATGGACTAAAAAGAAGAAAATAATTTTTTTCTAGACATGTGAGAAATTTTATACCTAACCAAAAACGTGGGGCATAGAAATAATCGATTGTTACTAAAAAGCAGTAAAGAGGAAATAACAGTTACTAATAGCAGTAATTCAGAAATCCGCCCCACGTTTTTGGTTAGGTATAAAATTTCTCACATGTCTAGAAAAAAATTATTTTCCTCTTTTTAGTCCATATGAAAACGTGGTTTTTAAAACTTTTTTATTTATTATTTTTAATCTACAAACTTCTTTTAGCTTAAATTATATTTTTATTAATAATTACAAAACTAAAGATTCTGAATTTTAATTTTTTTTAACAAATAGTAAAATTCGGCTTCTACCAGCAAAAAGGTTGCTGACCGCTGAGTTAAGATAAGAATTGCCTGATAATGACGAATATTCGTCGAAATATATTGCCTTCAGCATGCTTTATATATGTATCTATGACTTTAGAAACCTATTTTTGAAGGCTTTTTACTCAATCAATTGTCTCCTAACTTTGCACATATACTCATTCTCAATAACAATAAATGATAATGTAAAATTTGGATCAAACTAAAAAATCAAAAAAAAATTTGTTACAAAAAACGTTTCACTAATGTTTAAACTGTATTAAATAAAATTGTTTTAGTTTTTTACCTTCCATGCTTTATAATAAATCTCTTATGTTATTAGTGACTATGTGACTGTAAATTGAGTTGTAAAAATGTTTGACGAACTTTTCTGTTCTTTTTCTGATTTAAATATCATAATAGTTACTAATAACATAATAAATTTATTAAAAATGTAAAAGTAATTTTCCATTCTACAAAAGATTACAATAAATTCTGTTGCCCAAGTAGAGTTCTGTCCGCATGAAGCTTGGATATAACATTTTTCTGATTGAGTAGTTGTTTTCAATAGGCGTTTTTTAATCTTATAAAATATTATTTAATACTATTAAGTAAAAATAATATTAATGTTAATCGATTATGATAAATTATCAATCACAAAATACAGAAATTTCCAACAATCATTTGAAGTCAAATGAAAACTTCTTTCCGCCAGTTAAAAGACCCAATTCGTCTGTTTTACCCCGCAAACTTCTTCTACGCCAACGGAACTCAAACAATCTTTCCACAAAGTCATTTTCCACGGAATCGGAATTCGATTTCGTTTCATTAAATCAAAATGCCGTGAAAAAACTGTCGAGTTCCGACGAAAAATACAATCTCGAATTGACATCGAAGAGCGTCCTGAAAGCCGAACCCGTTCCACAGACGTCGAATAAAACCAGTCTCCTATTGATACGGAACAATCAAAACAAACTTTTCAAATTGACATTTCGAACGTTTAATTGCCATTTCATCCCGTTATACATGAAGAATCGGAATTTCGTTGATAAAGACAACGACAAAAAGTGTCAACCGTATTCAAAATCGGTTTTCATTGAAGAATACACGCCGTATTTAACGCGTTTCAATACAACGAAAAAGATCTTTGAAATAAACCCGAAATACGATAACCGTTCTTCGGTAATGTCTTTCAAACGAAAATTAGGAGCGTCTTTCAAAAAAGAACGATTACCATCGAAACCCCTACCGGGAATCAGTGCTTGTCGTACGAATCTTCAAAAACCAGTTTTGTATATCAAAGCTCAAAATATCAATTTTAAACTTTCTCCGAAAACCATGTCCTTGGATTTCAGTAAGCCCATCATTGAACAGACCCCGAGTAACTTTCACAAAGATTTGGGTCTGGAAACTAATGAACAAAAGAAAAACAAAGGCTCAGTTATCGCCGACTTTAGAGGTGACATTTTGAAGCTGTCGTTTTCAATGATTGATATCAATTATCAACAAGTTCCTGAAGCGATTTCTCGATCCGTTCAGGTTGAGGATGAAAATATTTACATTCGATCATTCAGTACGGTGACAGAAAGAATCGTTCAAGTTCCATTGCCGAAAAAGATTTATAATTATAAAGATCCGATGGTTGATATTAGACGGAAAAATGAGTACTTGAAGTTGCACAATATTGAACCACGATGGATGACAGAAACTCGGAAAAATCGACTGGAAAACAACAAACAATGCCAACAAACAGATCAAGCTCATAAAGCATTTGAGATCAGTAATGGATCAAGTGTCGTTTATGAAGGACCTGGAACATTGAATAAAGCTAGAGAAGGATTGATTCATTGTCAGATTAATCCAGAAGATTTAGAGAAATATGAAAAGTGGGTTGTTAATTCCCAAAGGGAGAATGTTTCTTCAATGGTTGTTGAAGGAGAAAACTTAGAATTAGTAAGTATTTTTAACAGGTCTTTTAGCCCCTTTTGGATGAATGTCGAAATAGAATTATTTGAAATTTGACACTTGTTCAAAAAGGGTTTAAATAATCGATTTTATATTTAATTTAATAGGCGTTTTGAACCCACACTGGCTTTATTTACCCAATATTACTCTTTCCTTTACCTCCATTTAAACCTTTCAACACGATTTTTTTATTTCAGTAATCCATGTAATATTATAGCCCAAAATATTTTTTTCCAATTTATTTTGACTAATTTGATCACATTATTCATTGATTTAAAAAAAAGGTTATTGCAAAATAATAACTAGGACATATTGTTCCAATAGTATTTTATGATAGTAAAATGATTATGATTACTGAAATAAAAATCGTGCTCTGGAACAGGGCTAAAAGAGTCAAAAAGTCAGAAAAATCAATATTAAACATCGATATTACATTCAATATCAAAAGTTGAACTCATAACACTAACATATTATTAATATCACACAATAACATATTTTTAGAACAAATTCTAAAAAACAAACTATTTATAAATATAAATAATGAAATATAAATACAAATACTTAAATTATTGTTTCTTTTTTAGAAATTTCCAAGATTAATTTTACCACATTAATATTATTTTTTTACAAACTTTTATTACGTTTCGTTTGTCTGTCTGTCTGGATGCATCAAATCTTGCGATCGAAAATTCACCCACTTCCCGTTCACCTAGCGACATGAAACTTTCAGGACTGATGTATTCTAGGTGACAATACACTTTTTCACTTTTTTTCTCATCATTCTGTTATATTTTCTTGAAAAGTAAGGGTTCTTAAAGACAATTGAGACGAAGTTTTAACAAAACTCTCTTTCTTGTTTCAGATTTAAATCACACTTCTATGAACTTTCTCATCTTTGGTTTTTGTGAGCAAAATTATTCAGTTGAATAAATTTATATACAACAAATCATTACAAATCACTACAATCCAAGTCTTTTAATGTGGGAAGTGGGTGAAATAGATACAGAACCGCAAACATATGACAAATTATAAAAGCCTAAAAAAATTTTTTGGCATGATTATTTTAAATCGTAAACTAAACTTTTTCATTTTTTTTATAAAATTTTTATTATAAAGAAATTTTTATTTTCATAAAAATCTTAAGCCAAAGTTTTCTATATTTTATATTCTTATAAAATTTCATTTTAATCAGTTTTCATTTTTTTTATAATGATATTTCAATAATAAAATTATCATTTTAAACTTTAATTTAAAATATTTTCAACCCTTAACGTTCAACGTTTTAAATTATAGATATATTTTTGAAATATTTTGGAAATTCTTTTAATTCTTTTTTTTAAATACTAAAATTCAAAATTTTATGAGCTCCCGAAAATCTTAACAGTCGAAATTATGGGTAAAAGGGAAATATATAAAATAATAAATTACGACAGGACGTTTTTGCAAACAAAAGAGGTTCAAGATTAAAAGAAAAAAATATTCAAAATAACAACTTTTATTTCAAGATATAAAATAAAAATATAAATATAAAGATATAAACACAACTCTTAAAATACATGGGGTCATTTATCCATTGAATCATTAGTTCATCCAAATCTTTTGCCCATCTTAGACCATAAGTCACTCTTCCTAAACCTTTAAAGAAAAGCGACCATGCTATAAATTTGTACAGATCTATTTTGATGAAATAATCAAGTATTAATGAAAATAATTGATTCAGTTTGAAACGAACGGTGTATACGATGTTCCTGATTGGGATTTAATAGTGTACACGAAATGAAGACCACGGAAAACTTTGATACTTTCTAGAGAATTCTAGTACAAATGATGGTGCAAAATTTCTAATTGATATTAGTATGATATTCTAACTGTACCTTTTTATCAGATACAACTGATATTCTGTTATCTAAATGTAAAATATAAAGCAGAAACTTTTAAAACGTTTTCATTTTAATGTATCTTTTTAATGTCAAGTGTGTACGTCTTCTTTTGGTAAAGATTTTTGATTTCCGAATATGAAAGAAGAATCAGAAGAAGATTTATAAACCCTTTGGTATTTTCATTTAAGATGGAGAGAAGTTGATAACCAAGAAGGAACTATTTTATTGAGTTATCAATTCCTGAGGAACAATCCAACATTAGTACACTAATTTCTTCCGTTTTTGAAAGTTGTCTCCTTTTCGCTCTGTTAATGTTTACAAATTTATAAAATTTTATCTAATTTGCAACAAAATTTCATACAACACAAAATACCTTATTAAAAAATGAAGGCGAGTAAGATTATTTGTGATATTAGACGATAGAAATTAGTTAGATATTATAATCACATCTTCGTCAATTTCATTGCATCTCAGTACATGGCGTTTCATCGCATAGTTATTCATCCAACAGATACGGGGTGCTTTCAACAAGTACCCGGCCTGCCAAAGAAAATGAATTCCAAAAAGAGTCATTTTTACTACACAACATGCTTAAAGTATTAGGGTGAACCAAAAGTCTTTTCGTATTATTTATAAAAAATTTAAACAATTTTACAACAAATAAAAAACATTTAAGTTTCAAAGTAAAGGCCATTTGAATATATAGCTTGAACCCATCTATGTGCAAGTTGTGCGATCCCGCTGCGATACCAGTCCTTGTTCTTAGAAACGAAGAACTGGTGACACCCGTTTTCGACCTCTGCCAGATTATTGAAGCTGTGACCACAAAGAAAAGGTGATAGTCGGATGGCGCAAGATCCGGACTATACGCTGAGTGTGGAAGAAGTTCAAAGGCGTCGAGATTTTTGATTTTTTCCTTTGTTTTGTTTGGCGGTGTGCGGTTTCGCATTGTCCTGTTGTAGAAGAACTCGCTTTCGATTGATCAAATAGAGGTATTTCTCGCCAAGTGCCGCATACATTCGATCAAGTTGGGCGCAGTAAAGATCAGCGTCGACTGTACGACCATTTGGAACCAGCTCGAAGTGCATCACGCCTTCGAAATTCCACCAAATACACAAAAGGGCCTTCCTTCAGAAACGATCTCGTTTCGCTACCGGTTTCGTCATTTGTCCGGGGTCCAACCATTGATTTTGTTGGTCTGGATTACTGAAGTAAACCCACTTTTCATCGCAAGTTACAATTTGACGGATGAAACGGTCATCACGCGGATTTTCAAGCAATTTTTGACAAGTTTTGAAACGCTTTTCGGCTTGAATTTGTGTCAATTCATGAGGTACTTCTCGACATCGTCTATTAACCTTGCCAAGAGCGTGAAGGTGTCAAACAATGGATGTTTGAGGAATATCGAGTTCGGCCGACAATCTGCGAGTACTTATTGACGGATTTGTCTCGACCGCTTCACGAATTGCTCCGGAATCTACGCTGATAGGTCGGCCTGAACGTGCATTGTCTCTGAGGTCAATGTCGCCTTCGTTGAACCTTCTGAACCAATTTTGTGTAGTACGATTTGAGACTACATTATCTCCTTCAACTTCCCATATCTTCTTTGTTGCTGCAGTTGCATTTAAGCCCTGTTTCCAGTAATGGCGTAAAAAAACACGAATTTCAAAATTTTCCATGATTTTTCTAAAAGACCATAAAAATTATATTAACGACTAATTAGAAGTTTTAATATATATTGTGATAGAGCAGTTCAAGAGCTTTAAAAACATATAACACATGTATATAAAATATCTTTATTTGGTAATAAGAAACAATTGAACAAAAAGACGTAGAAAATATGAAAAGACTTTTGGTTCACCTTAATATGTAGGCATCATTTTCAATATAATGTTCCTTTCGCTCCAACCACTTACGCCAACGTACAAGGGCTAACATAAGTCCTTACCATTTTTAAGCACAAAAGAATCCAACGCCACAGTTTATTTATTTCAGAGAAAACCGATCAATGATCAAAGGGCTCAACCTGATATCCATCCTTGCTAATGCAAATTGGAGGAGTCGGAATGTTCGTTTGCGAATGGCCTGCAATGGAGATGTCTTAATGGCTAGAATTTCATGTTTGATCATGTCTTTTAGCTCGTTGACTGTATGACAGGACTTTAGGCTTCATCATTCCCAATAAGACATTGTTTCAAGAAATTAAGTCGGGCCAGGCTATTGGGCCATACTTTCCCACCCACCTGTAAGGAAATTTGCAATTGAGGAACTCTCTGGTTGTAATCGCCATATGAGCTAGAGTTTCATCTTGTTGGAAATGACAACAAAAAGTAAGAGCTTTTTCTTCAAAACTGCTATAAATTCTATGCGCAACATTTCTATGTAAGCATTAGTCATTATCATACCACACAGGTAGAAATGCCCAATGAGGTGGCTAGCATTCATTGCCACCCAAGCCATTACAGAGGGAAGATTCTGGGCATTCTGATCCCAAAAGTATGGATTTTCTTTGCTCCAGAAAACTTAGTTGATTTGCTTCCATCCCTATAAATGGCATATTTATCAGTGAAAAACATATTTTCATGTCTTCGGGGATTATCATATTTTACAGTACTGCACTCAAAGCTTTCGGTCAGCCTCTGTTAGGAATTTGACTTGTTATGGTCTTCAGGGTCTCAATTCCAAATCGTCTGTCATATTTCGCTGCAGATTGTTTCGTGGATTATCCAACTCAGCTGATAATTTCCTGGTAAATAATTGAGTACTGTTTGCCACGTATTGATCCCCATCGTCCACTTAATCTCTCCACTCAAATGGGTGACCTGCTCTTGGTTTGTCCACGAACAAACCGCTTTCAAACAGCTTTCCACTGGAAAATGATCCTTCATTTAGATGGTTTACAGTCTTAATTTTCTTGCAGCTTTGTCTTTATTTGTCGTATGGACTGGTTTGATTTCGTAAGATTCATACAGTCACACTGCTACTTGCACGCAATATGGAATAGAATATGAACTGCTATCACTCATTGTAAATTAAAAGTGTGCTAAAATTTCCACACCATTGTTATTAAGTTCAAACAATTATTATATTTTAGTATTAATTATAAAAATGAAATAAAATTTTTGAATATTTATAATAGAGTATACCGTATGATTTATGAAAAATCATTCTTTCATTTGTCATACATAGAATCTTAAAGATATATGTAGTTTGCTCTTGTCTTTGCTGTATGCAAAAAAGGGTAGAAAATTATGAACCACTCTAGACAATCAACTCAGTCTTTTTAAGAAGGTGGGAGGTGCTATCACCTTTAAACTCTCTGATCTAATTGGACAGGAAGCCGTGTCTCCGCGGTATTTTAGAAAGAGAAGAATTGTTTTTCTATTTTAGAAAGAGAAGAATTGTTTTTCATTATGCATGTCGGTTAAAAAGTGCTTTTCATTTTATTGAACAAAATATTCAGCGGAAACCCATCTCGTTTACGCAATTTAAATGTGGCGATATCCCAACCGAGAAAATGATGACACGCATCTTTATTTGCCGGGAGAACATCGAGCGCACTCTTTATCAATATAATGAATTCAGGCATCAATTTTTAATTTGCTGAACAAATGACTTTCAGTTGTTCATCTTTATATTGGCCTTTAAGTTTATGACCAAATTTTTCCCACATTTTTATTATTTTTGTCAATTTATTTCTATTTATTTAAATCGCCGTAATGAACTCTTTTTTATTTGAAAACTTTTATTTTGATCATGAAATTGAAATTGAAAATTGAATAAAGACAAATTTTTTATTGTTATCTCTTAAAATTCCCAATTGACAACTTTTCTCTCATAAAAATTTAAAAATTGTGATTATAATTCACAAATAATTTTAATAACACACACACACACAACAAACAGACCAATCATTTTACATATCATACACAAACACAGTCCATTCACACAACATGCAATTACATTACACAACAACTTACTTGCAATCATTTTACTTACATGCAGAGAAAAAATTTCCATTAAATAACAATGAGGCTCACCATTTGATTACATCAATCACTGCGGCCTGTTCGAACGATATCGATTATTTCCTCGATTAATTTATTAATGAGCACTGACGCACACTATGAATATAGGATTGAATCGTTCAATTATTAATTTTATTTTAACCTTTTAAATTATTTTTCTTTAATTTAATTGATTTATATTTATTTATTTTATTTATTTAATTATTAATTAAAAATATGATTTATTTAATTATTTTAATTTCTGAAACCGGCAAAAAATGTTCGGTCAAATTGGCAATTCTCCGCTCCACTAATATTTAACAGTTGTCACATAGGGGAAGTCATATAGCCAAGTCGATTGCAAAAGATCGTAGATTTCACTGCACGTCTTCTGAAACAAAATGAACTTAATAACGCTGCGATTGTGAACTTCTTAAATTATCACTGTGAGGAATATTTTTGAATGGTGTTTATTATAAGTTGTTTGACATGTTGTTATAGGATTGCGTTTCTCCTACCCAGATAGAAGATTAGTCGTTTAAATGTTTAAAAAAGTCGGATTATTTAGACAATTTAAAAATGGAAATAACAACTTTAAAATTAAATTAATATTAGGTGTACAACTAATTAATTTCGTATTTGTTATCACTTTTATACTTAAATAAATGGTTTTTTTAACAAAAAAATACGAAATTAATTAGTTGTACACCCAATATATCATTAATAATATATTTATAACTAGGGTGAACCCGTTTCGCCAGGTCCTGCGAATTTTAAATGATACTTTAATCATCGGGAACTTCACACAGACAGAAATCAATTATTATAGTATTAATTAGTTAAACATATTAAGCATATGTGGAAGAACGGAAAGACCTCTGATCTGCCCCCACACAAATTTATAATTTATAATTAATTACATGAATAAATTATTAATAAATTAACTAAATAAATAAATTATTTTTATATTGATGTCAAAAGTCTTAGAAAAATTTAAGCTATTGATCTTCTTCTTAATTTTGAGGGGGGGCAGATCAGAAGTCTTTCCGTTTTTCCAGAAATAAAAAAATATAATTAAATTTGTTTTACTGAACTTCAGGAACTTCACACAGAGAGAATGACTGACAGAAATCATAATTCTATTATAAAGATAATATTTTTTAAAATAATTAAAATTATTTTGTAATTTAAATTGTAAATTATTTTGCGTTCGATATGGTAAATTAAATTGTAATTTAAATTTGTTTTTATAATAAGACGTTTAGAAATAGAATAAAAAAAATTTATCAATCATGAAAGATGACTAGCTACGAAAGTTTGTGGAGAATTGTCCTGGTGGCAATTTGAGTTGTGATGTATATAAATGTGTTGAAAATCCAATTAGTATTCTTAATATGGCGACCAACGACCATATGACTCCGAACTTCAGAAGTCCAGAGATATTCGACGGTTCTGAGTCAAACGTAGAGGAATTCTTAAAGAGCTTCGGCAGGTATGTGAAGACCATGGGATTTTAGAAGAAAGAAGAGTCTTGCTGGTGACAACATTGAAAACAATGAACAAGTTCGAGAATGCACTAGAAGATACTTGACAAACAAAAATGAGAGCTGCATTCATCAAAGAGAAGAACATTCTGGGGATAATGAGCGAAATTGTTTAGACAAAAGTTGGATCAAACGACCCTTCAATCGTAGTTCGGAAAATAGACGAACAAGTTGGGAAAATAGTAAAGAATAAATTGGGTAAAAAATAACTATCCATCCAGTCAAATGCCAATGAGGTAGATGATAGAGAAGTGAAGAGAGAGATACCCCTGAGAAGCGTCTCGAAAGTTGAGGATATCAAATGTATACAGGAGAAAATATACGAATTCGAATCAAAAAGCAGAGACATAAGAGCAGACACCATAAAGATGGACAACGAATAGAGAACTCAAAAATGAATTATTTTACAATACCAGTAATATAATACCTGATACAGACGCCATGGTATTTTTTATTTATATTAATAATTTTATAAAATAATTAATTTATGAAATTTCAAATATATTATTCTATAGAGAATCGATTTCGATTTTAGAATCATAAATTGATATTAAAAATTAATTATGAAATAATATGTAACCTAAATAATATATATATAACTATTTATAAATAAGAATGCCACCCTTCTATTAGCGAACACTTATAGAAAGAGACGGGACTGATTAGAATAAATTAATAAATAAATGTAAATAAATAAATTTTATTTTTTAAATAGAGGTGTAGGAAATGCAGATTATATTAACCATGTCCATTAATGACATTTTCATTAAAGAAACTCGGGATAAATACCAGAACACTCAGCATGATTACCCGATTTCACAATGGATTCAAGGGTTCAATTGATGAGCAGGAGTTAACAATGTTCAAAGGTGTAAGACAAGGTTGTGACCTGGGACGGATTTTGTTTAATATTTTGTTTAACAGAGCACTCAAACTAGCAGAAGCAAATGGGGTGACAGGAGGGATACAATTAAGAAATACGGACGGAACCGAAATGAAGATCAATCATTTAGCGCAGTTGTTTCCAACCTGTGGGGCGCCAGACTGTTGCAAGGGGGGCATGCAGCTGTTTCCAAAATATCATTTTCGAATACAAACTAAAAAAATCGAATAGGTGTCACAAAAAATGAATCAACAATTTGTTTTTTAAAGGGAGGCGCACCAAATTTTTTTTAAAAAGGGGGGAGCCCGTACAAAACGTTTGGAAACCACTGATTTAGCGTATGCAGATGATCTTTGTCTCCTAGATATAGATTATAAGATAGATTATAGATTATAATGAGTTAACAAGAAATCTACGTATTCTAAATGGAGTTTTCCTGCAACTGGGTCTAAAGATCAACATAAAAAAGACCAAGATTATGAATTTAAATGGAAACTCGAAAATACAAACGGCAGGTTGCGAGATGATGTCGGGAATCGAATGGGTAACTGAGTTCAGTTACATTTGTTCAATAATATCTTCTTACGGAACTTGTCAGGCAAATATCAGAGAGAGAATAAGGAAAGGGTATGGCAAGCTACGAACTATGACGCCTATTTTAAAATGTCCAAAGCTAATGACCCGAAGCAAGCGAAAATTGATTGAGAATTGTATACTACCTGTATTATATTATGGGTGTGAAAATTGGAGGTCTACCGACACACTGGTAAATAAACTGCATAGCCTACACAATCATGATACTAGTCTAGTATTGGAGATAAGGAAGGATCAGAAGATCAGAATGGATACCATCACAATTGGGTTACCTCACCCAATGGACATTCTAGCTAAGAGGCGGCTCCCATTCCACGCTCTCTTAGCTACTGGCAATGAACCGATGATCCTGAAAAGAGTCATTGAATCCTCAATGACAGATGGTAAGAAAATCTCAGGAAGAAAGAAGCAACAAATCAAAGAATGCCTGTGAGTCGATACGGAATGGCTTTTGGAGAAACCCCCTCCTTTGATTATTTTTTAAAAATAATTCTGCAGGTAAGCGCTCAACTAAAGACGAAAGATAGGATCGACTCAATAATATGCGGGAGGTGAATAATTGAGCGGAGATTAGAAGATATGCCAAAACTTATCATATTGCGAATGAAACTGTTTCAGTGTTCATACAAATCTTGTTTCAGGGAGTTCGCATAGCAGACAGAATTGAATCGGCACGAGAAACAAGATCATAGGCCAAGAGTCCCCAAAGAAGAAGAGCCGAAGAGATTCAATTGCTATCTATACCGAAAGAACTACAAGACCAAAGGATGGCAAATCATACATCTCAAAACAGCGCATAAAATTGAAGAAGAACAATTAGTCTAAATCTTTCCGAGCAGAACCAATTAGTCCAAACAATCAGAAGAAGGGAATAAATCACTGAACGCAATACCAGAAGACAACGCAACTCAAGTACCAATCGTCGATCCGAATGCTGCTTCAATAGGAGAGTCAGAAGAGAGTACTTTAGAAACCATTCTGGACTACCGCCTTACAGATATAACTGTGAGAGCAACCTTCAGATGCCTGTTTCGTGGATATGTAAAGTCTACGTACTCAACCAAAGGGATGCACAATCATGGGACTACTATCCATGACTGGTCGTTTCTGACTGGATTGTCAAAGAGTGCGCGGAAGCGAAACGCTGACGTCCCCTTAGGACGCTTATCAGGGGCTCATAGACTTATTTGGTTTGGGTAGACCATATAAAGAGCATATATACTCACTATCTTTCTTGAAAATAATTGGAGGCCCCATTCGCATAAAACATTGTTTTTAAGAAAAGATTTTTTATTTACTAGTTTAAAAAATACAGTCTGTTAAAAACGACCGAATAAGTCTACACAACCGTCTAAAGTGGGATTATCCACTTGATACATCAATATTTAGTAAAATTAAGATCGTTTCAATGAGATGTGTTTCAGTCATGTTGAAGATACTCTCTTATTTTAGTCCGTATAGACCAAATATGTGAATCGAATTTGCTGAAAATAGTCTCAATGTGATTTTAAATAATAAATACTCATGAAGATGCAGAAAATTGAAGTCTTAATATATGATGGTTATATGAAACTGTAAAGGTTATAAGCTAGGTTGCTGCCCGTAACTTACCCGTGCTCGTACGGGCATTGACCTTACTAAATAAAACCTTAAATAGTTAATCTTAAAGTTCTAATAAAATTAATATTTGATTTTTATCAATTATTTTGCTTTGTACTATTTATTTTTAACCAAACTTTTTTAAAATATCTTTAATAAAAATACCATAATAAAATAAATATTTGATTTTGATTAATTATTGTGTTTTTTTACCATTAGACAAAAATGAGAAGTTCATCTAGTCAACGGTCACTTCTCACTTTTAACTTTTCAAAGATTGAAAAAGAATCGTTTTTTCATTATCAGATACCTCCAAAGCTGTCTTCACTTTATACTGTTCCAAACATGTTTTGTCTTTACAATTTTTTGAGGTTCCCATATTTGTTAGAGGATTAAACATCCCTAAAATTTCGCGTGATGTTGTTCGAAGTGAAATTAAAAAGAAATTGTTACAAATCTGAAAAAGGAATTCGTTGAAAACCGACTAGGAAAAGGGGATTTGTAGACTACTGTTAAATGAAAAAAGTTTGTCCCATGAAAAGCGTCTTTCAATAAAAGGCACCTGTTTTTCTTTCGAGCTACGAATTTTATTTTACAAGCTTTGGAATTTTTGCGCAATTATGAAATAGTTGTAATTTCGTGAATTATCGATAATGCCAAAAATATGATTGTTGCTACTAATGTAGTTTCTTCTAAAAGGCCTTCGGTTCTAATCTTGAAATGTTCCGTTCATAATATACATCTTATTTTTCCTTTATTCGTTTTTATTATATAAAATACATTATTTTATTATATATTATATAACAATTAATGAAATCCCAGCCCGTGTCCGGCCCGTTGCCCGTACCACCAAGTCCGATGTCCGTAAACTCGGCCCGTGCTCGTACGGGCCTCACCCGAGGTTATAAGTAATTAAAAAAAATATGTGTTGGTGACTGTTTACATCATTATGATTTGTTACATACAAATTCTGAGAGTTATTTTTCCTTAACTCGATACTATAAGGTTGTAACAATTTCGAATGTTATAACTAGATAAAAAAACATTCACAACTTTGATTTTCCAAGAGAACCATCTTTTTATATAATAGTAATCTAAGAAATGCTTAAACATATTTAATATAAGTCTTTAATTTTAAAAATTACGTCCATATTTAAATATATCAATTTATCAAAATTCGATTTTGAAATTATAAACCTTAATATATTATTTTTTAAAAAGCAGAAAAGCGAAAGTCTTTTTTTAATGTTGTTAGAAATCACCGTGAATAATTAATTGGTAATAGCAACTTGATGTCATGTTGCCATTAATTTTAGATGAGTTTGCTTCCACGACAAAACAAAACCAACTCACTCCGACAACAGAACGTTTCCAAGACAGATTCCAATTTGCCCGGTGAATTAATTTCCGACAGATTAGTTGACAAAAAGATTGATAGAATTTCTGGCATAATTAATGACGAGAACGAGTCCAATAGACAATCGATGAGAGTCGAAAGACACAGCCAAAGAAAACAATCTGTCACTTCCGCAAAAAGACAATCAGAAACAGCCAGTAAACGAGAAGAAAGCGAAATGTCCCACAAATCCGAGGTCAAAGGCAATTTATCGAAATATTTCCGAATAGAAACCTGCAAATACAATCAGTTGATTTATTTGAACGCGTCGACATTATTGAAGAAGTTCAAATACGATGCCGCAAAAGCCATGAGTAAAACGACTCAGGAAAGCGGTAATGTGGTGTTGTCAGATAAGATGTCAGAAGACACTGATTCCGTTACAATTATATCGAATAATGACAAAGATAAGGATAAAGAAAAGGAAAAGGATAAGGACAAGGAAAAAGACACAGACAAAGACAAGGAAAAGGACAAAGATAAGGAAAAAGATAAAGAAAAAGACAAAGAGAAAGAAAAGGAAAAAGAAAAGGAAAAAGAAAAAGAGAAAGAGAAAAAATTTCAACCCGCTCCAAAAGGCGCTTTTAAAGTCAAACACAGAAATCTGAAAGAGAAAAAGTTGACGTTTGAATTAGCTTTGAGCACATTAAAATGTTAGTAAAATCGAAAATCTCTTTAAAAATGTTTATTGATTGTTTTTTTTTCCCTAAAAGATTGTGGTATTTTCGAAAAAATTCTCGAAGAAACTGGTTTTTATCTCCAATTCCCGGACTACCGAGAAGAAGATCAATTGGTTTTGATAATATTGAACGATTACATTAAGCGGAAATTCCAAAAACGAACTCCATCCCATGAAGAATTGGAATCTTCGAATCCGATTGCTGATGAAATAGAAAATTCGATTTATATTCTCAAAACGAAACTCAATGCAGCCGTGATGAGATGCCGGGTTAAAAATGGAGTGAGGAGTCTGAATCAATTATTGCCGGAGCATTACCGATTAGGAGAGGAATTCGCCGAAAGGATGCTCGTTTACATGTGGTATAATGCTAATCTAGCCACGTAAATACGGTCTTTTCTATTTTTAATACATTTTTCACAATATTATGATTACAATTATTATTTTAGGAAATAGAAAAACGCTTTGAAAAAGTATCTTATATCATAATACAGTTTAAAATAATATTTATTTAATAATAATTTTTCAAAGTTTTTCCAGAGCTGTGGAGCCGTATTGAAGTTGAAAGGCTCCAGCTCAAATGATAGAGTTTTTATTTATTTCGGATATGGCTCCGGCTTAAACATCTATCATATTTGAAACATAATCTTATGGTTCGTACCAGAAAGAGTGAGAATGATGTTATATTTCTGTTTGTGATCTGTAAAGACGGAAATTACTTGCGCAGTATATAGTAACATATAACGAGTAAAAATATGTAATAGTTAAAAAAGTATTGACAGAAAATATTTATTGAATACTTGTTTGAATATTGGTTGATTTATTTGTCTGTATGATGGCGGAAAATCGAAAAAATCTTCGTTTCTATACCTTCTCCCGTTATTCACTCGGCATAACGAGAAGTGAAATTTGTCAGGAAATTATCTCTGTTCATGGTGCAGACAGTGTTGGAGAATCTACATTATATGGGTGGATAACTGAATTTGACAATGGCAAGACTTCTTTTGCTTGGGAAAAGTGCGGGAGAAAATCAACAAAAACAACCCCTGAAAACATTCTGTTGGTCTCTGGAATTATTAACGCCAATGGTGCAGTGACCATTAATGAAATTGAAGATGAGACATCTTATAATCATTAAGAAGGAAAATGCATAGTTTTGTTAAATAATGTAGTGAAGTTTTAATATTTCTAACATTTCGTAGTGACATATAGTGATTTTCAGTTATTATAAAGGCACTTCATTACTCTTTCGAATGAACATTATAGCTTACAGAAAGCTTTTTAAATTTAATTTTTATATCAATATTTTTAGAACTATGGATTAGTCGAAAATTGGTTTTGTTTTGACTGATGAGTTCTGTTGAAGAACCAATACAGCGCAAAGATATTGTAACTTGACAGAAACATTTGATTAAAATGCCCTTTACAAAATTCCGTTCTGGAGATTTGGCTCAGAAATGAACCACGTGGAAGAATTGAAACCATGGTGAATAATGTTGAGTTGAAGGTCTTAGTGGAAAGGAATACATCTCGAACTATGACCGGACATTTACTCACATGGATCTTTTCTCTCAACATTTGCTCATACCGCCTTTCTTCACTCCGGCGTGTCCTCATACGGATATTTACTCGCATTGGCATATGCATACCATATTTTAAAAATAAAACGGTATCGAATTACAAACAATTTTAAAATAAACAATAAATTTGATTCCATATTTTTTAATGCCATCATAATATTTAGAAACTGTACACTTTTGATTTTTAATAAAAGTTTCAATTTTTGTAAATAATATATCGAAAGTTATTTTAATTTACTATTAAAATCAAATTAAAAAAAAACTTTACACATCACGTGTAAAAAAGGAAACAATTATATTCCTTCAATAAAAATATTTATTTTTCAAACCATAAAATAGTTCCATTACAATTTTGAAATGACATTAACTTTTCTTAAACAGTAGTATATTTTGTAAAAATAATATATATTGTTTAAAGAAATTTATTTAAGTTAAACAACTAGAAGACATCGGTTAATAAATTATATATTTAAATACAAAATAATTTTTTTGTAGACATGTGAGAAATTTTATACCTAACCAAAAACGTGGGGCGGATTTCTGAATTACTGCTATTAGTAACTGCTATTTCCTCTTTACTGCTTTTTAGTAACAATCGATTATTTCTATGCCCCACGTTTTTGGTTAGTTATAAAATTTCTCACATGTCTAGAAAAAAATTATTTTCCCCTTTTTAGTCTATATGAAAACGTGGTTTTTAAAACTTATTATTATTTTCTTATTTTTTAGTAGTATTATTATACTACTTAGTATTATTATACTACTTATTATTATAAGTAGTATACCAAGATTTAATTTTATAATTTATAAATTTTATATTTTA
>MQRK01224443.1:6078-16972 GCA_001938485.1 Girardia tigrina | reverse complement strand
CGAGTTGTGTTTCGATCAGTCGATCGATTTGCGTTTTATCTGTATGTCGGTAAGAATGGTGAGAAAAAACAGAAAGAAACCGAATCATTTAAGTAGTCTCACTATTTATTCCATTTAAAAGCAAAACAAAACATTAGCATTTAAAAGTGTTACATAATTTCCATAGTTTTTTGATTTAATTAAACAAATTCAGTTTTTTTTCAATATCGGTCATTTAACTGAAGCACCATCATGAAGGATTTTATTTGTTTTTGGATGAAACAAATGATGATATTCTATTGAGAAAGAAACATGACTGGTACATGTTTGGGAATTAATTAATATATATAATCATATTTATTTTTATGCTTTAAAATATTATTATTCTCAAAAGGGTTATTACGCCACAAACACATTTCACAATTTCTCTCTCAAATATTGTATGTGAAATGCATCTGCAATAATGTATCTTACAAATTATCATTATCTTTTCGTAAAAAATAATTTACGATTTTAGACATAACCCTGTTAAAAGATTATGCGATGCGCGCCACCCTTGACGGAGGGAAACCGGTCAAAATCTCAGATTCAATTGTGCGGAATAGCATGATTCTCCGACAATGTTTCCGATGTAAGTTTTAGTAATGACTTAATTTCTTTTCTGATTTCTAATAGTGAGAGAGTCACTTTCTAGAAATAATATTTCTTATTTATAATATCTTTTTTTCAAATATTTACTTTTTTTTTCATTAATAGGACTTGAATCAAATGGATCAAAAACATAATAAATCATAGAACTCAAAATCCTTGTCTTTCCTTCTTTTGGAATAAATAATGAAGTATAAATTGTTCGCATTGTTCCACTGACAATATTGTTTTTTCTTGACTTTATAAAAATTTAACTTCATTATTTGACTAAAAACATCTGTCCTGATATTACGTCGTTAAATATGACATTTGTAGGCATGATTACCATAAATTCGAATAGTTATAATGTGACAATGACTTAACATTTTGTTGTCAGCATTTTGTTTGATCGTTACATATCCTGGCTTTTGAACAAATCAATAAAAATTAATTAAAATTATTACTAACTTGTTTTAATAATCAGTATTTAAAAAATAGAAAAGACAGAAATTCAAACTATTATGAAGTATTAGTTCCTACGTGGAACCTCAGCATCAGAAACCTTTCGAATTACTCTATGTTCTCTAAACAGATTAGTAATTGAACTTTACTATTCAGCATCTCCGAGTGCTCGACGTCGAACTCAAAAGTATTTATCTCATTAAATATTATATCTCCCTTCATACATCCTTTCTTACTGTTCTGTGATCGATTACCTTTATTGTGATTACTCTGTTTTATTTAACTAATAAATTTTAAAAAATAACTTTTATTTATTTATTTTTATATATAAATAAGAGAAGCTCGAAGATCATCCTGATCATCATCTAGCTTTCTTTACACTTTTTTCTGAGAAGTATATATACTTATATTTAATCTTAAAAATATTTTTAAGATATATTTACATCTATATACGAAAGTCTAATATTACCTTCAATAGTCACCGCAGTGAGATCATTAACGTATCTGACGCATTCGATATACGATGAAGAAAACGAAACTCTGATCAACAAATCTGTGGATTTAATCAACAAAACAATGATGAAAGATACAATGGAACCGAATGGGAAGTACGAAATGTTTAATAATGTTCCCCCTAATTTGCCAATGCTCATTGATGACCTTACTGAGACGGGTATCTTAGCGGAGAAGAATGTCAAGTATCCTCCGTCTGCAGAAACAAATGGATTTTTTATTTCGATTTTTGCGAAAGAGGTATTACTTTTATTTAGACGTAAAATGTTTATTAATTATATTTTACAAAAAATTATTATATTTCTAGAATAATGAGGAAGCATATTTTAACATTAATAAGCTCTTAGTCTGTCGAAATATGTTTTACCTATTTTAAGCAGTATTTGATTATATTTTAAATAATTTTATAAAAGAAGAATAAGCCATATGGATAAAGCAAGAAGAAAAAAATAGTCAGTCCATTTTAAACGAACATTTGTCCCTCGTCGTACTTGATCAAATAAAGAATGGAAAACAATACGATTTTCCAAAAATTTATTTATCAATCAGACCTTATTTCAATTTGAAAATCCTGCTATTTTTCCAATTCTAAAACAAATATCTTTGTTTTTTTCATATTTACTGTTGGGTTCTTGATCAAGAATACAATTCATCAACATAAAATTTTATTTCTTTAATAATAAACAATTATTTAAACAATTTTACTTGAGGAACTTTTTATTGTTTTCTTTCGACCAGATTAATTATACACAAAAATACTGGATTAGTAAACACTGATAAGTTATTTATTAAAAAAGTTAATTTAAAATGTCATTTATTATTTTTTGATTACATAAAATTTTTAATATTTTATAAAATTTCTTTAAAATACATTATAAAATCTACACAATTTAATTTTATATTGTACATCCTTTTTAAAACGTATTTTAGTTAATTTACAATGATTTCTATCAATTTAATTGTTTTTAATTAAATATTTAATTTAAAACCCAGTTAATATTTATATTTAATTACTTTAAATACAAAAAAAATAATTCAGAATATTTAAATTAATTGTTATACTATAAAATTTATTATAAATTTTAAATGGTTGCTTTATTTTTAAAAAGCTGTTTAAAAATTTAATTATTTATCAAATTATTAATTTATAGAATTTCCAACAACTTTAATATTTACAAATTATCTGTTTTTTTAAAAACTACATTTCTATCAATCAAAAATTCATTTATTTATTGTTTGAGAATAACTTTTAAAATTAATGTAAAACATAATTTTCCTTGGTTTTATGTATATTTTTTAAATCAATTATTTAACAATTCATTTCAATTGAAATTTTAGTAAATAAAAATAAATTATTCATGAAAATAACTTTTTAAAATTAATTAAAGATTATTTTAGAAATTATTTATAAAAATTAATTATTTCAAAAATTTTAAGAGTTGACCTGCTCCTCACATTTATTATATTTTACAAATCTACAGAGTAAATATTCTTTATTTAGATAATTGTATGATAATACACAGAAAAATTAAAAGAAAAGAATTCTAAACCGGATAAATTGATATTTTAATCAACACTTTCAATTTCCCGCACTTTTTGACTCCAAACAAACAAAATTACCTTTCAGTTTTCAATCAATTCGTTGTTTCATTAATTTTCGTCATCACATGCCCCAGTAATCTCATCATCACATGTTACACAGTCACTGAACCAAATGGACGCATTCAACACATCAAGATGTAAACTCGTCTTCATACCCTGAAAACTCACCAATCATCGTATGTCGCTGCTCCAGCGACACGTGTCTCAAATATGCAACATGCCTCGGGTTACCGTTCATTTTGACGGATGTTCCGGAGTCAACCAGCAATATAATCCCTCTTTGCCATTGAATTGTATACCGCGTCCCTCCAGGTTTCACATAGACTTGCTCGCCAACCTTGAACTCGATCTCATCAAAGTGCCCTCTTTCCGGCTCACTATCACTCATTTGTGTAAGTTGTGGAAATGCTTTAGAAAAAAAATTATAGGAAGAAAAAAAATCTAAAAACAGTTTTTTCCGAAGTCAAAAGAGGCGGTATGTGTGGAAGAACTGTGAAAAAGGATTTATTTTATTTTTTTAAAGAGGATATGTATTTAAATAGGGGTACATGACAACTGCCGCTGAAGACTCGCCGAAGCAAACTCTCCGCAAAAATTAACTTTATAGCATAATTATATTTAGAGATATTTTAAAATAGAACAATAAAATAATAACATAAATATATAGAAAACTCAAATTAAATATATTTTATTCGATGCATCAAAAAATTATTATATCATACGGTTATGATATGACTGAACAATTCTCAAAATTCTTTCGTTGTTTATTTCATATTTTGTTCTTTTTTTTGAAGAATTTCCTCTTATAAATTTCATTTCTAACAAGATAGTTATCCTCAAACCAGTCTAGAATTGGTCGAAACTCTTCTGGTGTGTTGCTGACGATGACATCAAACGGTATGTTAAGATCGGCAATTGGTATAAAAGCAAGGACAACAATCATCCTTGCAGAAAGTGCGAACATAGGATTGTTATTATACTTTGTCAACAAATAATGTGCTGTGAGGACTTTCTAAAAATTTTTTACCATGTGGAAAAATCATGCATTTATTTTAGTTATAAGGACATATGCTCTAATTGCATTTAGCCAACTCAAAATTACAACGTCTTATGTGCTCTTCATGTACCATCCTTTACCGCCTACTTCGAAAAATATCAACAGTTAAAGCACAACATATTTGCAACAAACATTGTTAATTCAGCTTTAACTTTTTGAATATACCGCACTTTTGTATTTACCGCGGGTTTATAGATTACATTGATGCATTTAAACGAAGATCAAATAAACGATATTAATTATTACTAGACCTTATAATAAAATTTAGATGTTTATTAACGAAAGTCAGTAATATTTCAATAAGACAATACGAGCTGACCTTGTAGGAAAGACAAGCGACAGTTCAAACAAGGATTAGTAGCAAATTTTCCTTTGCAATCATTTCAAGCGAGGTTTTTTTTAGATAAACCCTTTAAGGGTACTCAAACTGAAAGATACGTCTAAGTAAATTATTCCATCTGCATTATTCTTCAACACTATTATTAAATAATTTCACAGGAAACTATAAACCCTGGATTAGTTGAAAGGCAAATTTAATTATTATTAATTTATCCGTGGCTATAAGGGTATTGAGAATACCCTACGGTTTTAGCACGATATTTTACTAGTAGGGGGGATATTCAAACTCATTTTCTCGAAAATTCGATTTATGATCGATCTACTAGATCGGAAAAAAATGACCGAAATGGTCGTCGCAATCAAATGATCAAATCGATTTTTGAGCAGTTTGTGGAAGGTTGTAAGTTCAGTTATTCTCCTGATGTAAATATAACCGTAGATGAACGAGTACTAACTTATAATGGACGATGCCCATTCGTGTGTGAGATCCAAGCCGGGTAAGTATGGCATAAAATTATAGTTTGCCGCTTAAAGTTTATCCAGTTCTATTTACAACAGTCAAGTGATATAATAGAAAAATAAATAATCAATAATAAATAATTCAATAAATAATTATTGGGGTATCACAAATACCCCGACCGTAACAAAAAAATTAGGCTCGGAAGAGTTAAATATTATTTCTATCAGTAAAAGTTCTTTATGTTTTTTATAAAGATGTTAAGATAAATTTTTATTTAAAAATAAAAGAATTTATAAATATTAGAATTAGAAGTACTTTATGTCATTTGAAACCTTCAGCAGCAACAAACTTCATCCTGAATCGGTCTCTCTCTCTCTTTCTATATATATATATATATTCTATATATATGTATTTTAAAAGATAATTTTGGTAAAGCATTTTTAAGAAATCGATTATTGTACATGTTTTGGAACTTCTTTTTCCATTATCAGCAATTATATTTGTTAGTTACTTTTTGATTTTTTAAAAAAACCTATTTTAAAAGAGAACAATGAATTTATTTCATTACTTTTAGATATTATTGAATAATAATGACAAAATGTTTTAATAATTCTAATTGGGCCTTCCATCTCTTTCAAGAATGGTACTGAACATATAGGCTCTTTAGATGGTCCTCCCAAAACATATAAGTTCTGTAAGCCCCCCAATAGGCCTCCTACGGGGACGTCAGCCTTTCGCTTCCGTGCACCCTTACAATTCAGTCAGAAACGACCAGTCATGGATATTAGTCCCATGATTATGCATCCCTTTGGTTGTGTACGTGAACTTTACACATCCGCAAAACGGGCATCTGAAGGTTCACCTCACAGTTATATCTGTAAGGCGGTAGTCCAGAAGGGTTTCTAAAGTACTCCCTTCTGACTCTCCTATTGAAGCAGCATTCGGATCAACGATTGGTACTTCAGTTGCGTTGTCTTCTGTTATCACGTTCAGTGGTTGATTCCCTTCTTCTAATTATCTGAACTGATTAGTTCTGCTCGGAAAGATTTGGACTAATTGTTCTTCTTCAATTTTGTGCGCTGTTTTGAGATGCCTGATTTGCCATCCTTTGGTCTTGTAGTTCTTTCGGCATAGATGGAAATTGAATCCCTCCGGCTCTTCTTCTTGGGGGACTCTTGGTCTATAATCTTGTTTCTCGTGCCGATTCAATGCTGTCTGCTACGCAAACTCCCTGAAACAAGATTTGTATGAATACGGAAACAGTTTCATCCGCAATCTGATAAGTTTTGGCATATCTTCTGATCTCCGCTCAATCTCTTTCAACTATCGGGATATATAAATATTTTAAGACTTGAAACAGCTTTGATATAAAAAATTAAAATCATTTAATAAAGTCGTCATCTAAATTTTCAAAATATAGATCATAATTAGATGGTTAACAGATGAGCATAAGGAAAAAGATAAATATTGTTTTAATCATAAAATGACTTTAACCCTTTGTGGTCCCGGTTTTTCATAATGAAACCACCTTTTGATTTAAAGTTACCTATTAGCCCGGTGGTTCCAATGAAAAACCACAATACATTTTTTTTATTTTTGTGATTTTTTAAATTTCAATATTGTTTATAATTAATACCATTTTTAAATATATATTTAAATAAAACATCTCCATTATTCATTTTTTTTAGTTTCATGGTCCTCATATGGTTAAAGATTAAATCAGTTTTAAAAATAATAAACGTTTTTAAAAATAATGTTATCATGTATATATTTTATCATGTATATATGTTATCATTAAAAACTATATGTTTTATAGTGAATATATTTTTAACCCCATAGACTCGATACAATGTACCTGAAGAAGCAGAGCATCAACCCACTGAAGAAAAGTCTAAGAAGAAAAAGAAGAAAGGTTAGTAATCATTTTTATCAGTATTCCAACAAAATATAAAATATTAAAAAATCTTTTAAAATAATTTAAATCACTCATTTATAAATAAAAATTAAAATAATTAGTACAAACATCAAAAACATAAAATATCAAAAAATGCAGATGCAGTGTATTATACTTCCTTTATCGCATGTGGAAGTATTGGATTCATCTTAAAATCAAATCATTTGGGTTCGTGACTAAGATCAAGGTTCATGACTAAATTTTATTTCTACTACAAATTCCATTATATAAACAAATATTTTCAGTTTGCATAAACCAGATTTTAAAATTCTAAATATAAGTATAAATATCGATATACGTAAATGTTATTTTATTAAGTTTTGTATAAATTATATTAAATATGATTTTAGATCTTTAAAAATATTTTAATGCGAAATCTAATGTTAAAAATTAAATTCCTAAATAATTTTCATTCCTAATTTTAATTTTTTAAAACATTCAATTATAAATTATTTTTTTAAGATAAATTCCAATTTAAAATTAATCTCAATAAAACATTATGACTTTTTTAAAACTTAATTTTATAAAAAAAAGTATTCTTTAATTTATTGTAGATTAATGTCATCAAAATATGTAGTCCATTTTAATTAGTAAAACATTATTTATAAAATATTGCTTAATATAGATTTCTGAAATTAATCTTTTGTAAAAATATTTATTTCCATTTTGATTTTGAACTTAAATTATGCACATTCATTTTAATTAGACTTTAATTTTTTTTAAATTTGATTTTCTAAAACTCGTGTAAAATTATTTTAACTTAACTATAAATATGATTTTCAATTTAAAAATTTTCAAAAAATTAAAGTTCACCAAAAAACCCGAACAAAATCCACGGGTGATAAAGAAAGTAGAAAGCAACATATCAATAACTTGTTTAAGTAGTTTCCTCAATAAACATCAACATTAGAACCATGCATTTTGGAATCAGTAAGATACAGTAGAAGGTTATGTTCTATTTTCGGGATTTTCACCAGTATGTCTTTTCTAAAATTGAAAACAAAGTTTTTGAAACAATTCCAGAGTTATTCATATATTATTGTTAGACGAACCTGTCGGTTTAAAGAGACACATTGAAGACAAAACTGTGTCCAAATGCATTTAAAAAATTTAAAACACAGTAGCATAATTTGAATACGTGCCGAAATTAATGTCCAATTAATGATGATTATTATTATTATTATTATTATTATTATTATTATTATTATTATTATTATTATTATTATTATTATTGTTGTTTGATTTGCAAATTGGGGTGGATTTGATACAGCCGAATGCTCACTCAGCGTGCCTCCCCGTGTGCATTCTCCATCGATCACTCACCATTTCGGTCAATTCCACTTTCGTCGATAAAAATAGGCAGTGGCACATTCACCCAAACCGCCAAGAAGTTTTGTCAGATTTTAACATCCAAGGTCAAAGATATTTAATTGAAGAAATTCGATCTAAAATCTACCTGTCTCAGTTTGGCTAATTAGCGTCAATCATAAGAAAACGTCATTGTTTGTTATATGAAACAACATTGTTTGTTCCGAAGCTACTGTTCGAAAAGGAAATAATAAACGATAGTTGTTCGATTATTAATTTTAAACTGTCAACTTATTGATTATTTTTTTCAAAAAATATTTGATTATTTTTTTCTGAGTGGTGGTGATATAAAAAAATAATACATTAATAAATAAATAAATAAATATGTTAAAAAAGATTAAATAAAAAAAAAGAATTAAAAATTTTTAAATAAAAAAATAATAATTAAAAGAAAAGGTTATTTAAAACAAATCAAGTGACAGTATTATTAAAAAATTATTTGTTTCTAAAAGAAAAAATATGATGAATGATTTGATCGATTTTAAGCATGAATTTTGGTTTTTGTTTTAACCCATAAATGCATTATGTATATATACATCAGTGTTTTCTTCCTTACATAATTTCTAAACGGTAATTCAAACACAGTATTTTTTACTTTTAGTAGGTGCTAAAAGTATCTATCTTAGTTTTTGAACGCAAACTTTCATGATATGGCAGTTTACTTGTTTTACTGTCAAAATTTGACAGCTTGGCGCAACACTTTCAAATACATTTATTGTATTTAAAAAGGAAAAATCATGCATTTAAGGGTTAATTATACAATGCGATTATTAGTTTTTGGTGATTTTTTGAAATTGTGAAAAAATACGTGATTAATGTGGTGAATTATTTGTTGGCGTGTGAGCGGCCATTGTTATTTTCTCTGTTTTTCTCGGCTAGTTTTTGAGAAACGAAATTTTGTCGTCGTGTAAACAGTTTTATGAATTTGAATTTTTCTAATATGATAAAAACATTTTGAATTTGTTGAATTGATCAAGATTTTCTCGGTGTGAAAATTGAATTGATCGAAATTTGCTCGGAGTAAAAAGCTTCTGAGTGTAAAAATTGAATTGATCGAAATTTTCAGTGTTAAAAAAGATAAATGTTAATAAAAATTATTCGAGAAAATATTGCGTTTTGATTTATGAATTGGACAACGCGGCACAAATGCCGTTCGTAACGAAATCGGTGATGAAAGCATAAAAATTTTTACGAACACGTCGTCCAAAGTGTTTAGAAATTCATCTCCAAATGCAGTTGTAATTACAAGGTACTGGGATTATACATGAGCGATGCAGTCGTGCGTCAATCAAGGCACCATTACTACGACAAAGACGTGTTCTTGTGGCGATCCATCAGGAATGTCTTCACGAAGACTTTATACTCGAGCAAATGTGATCCGAAAGATCTCCAATCGCTGGAGCGAGCATCGAGATTAGGGTAACCGAACGGCGTGCCTCTGATGGACTTGGTGGAGGTGCTGCCTAGGCTGGTTGACGCGTCCGAGAGCAATATGAGATGGGCATTTGCGATGTTACAGAATGCGTCACTGCCGGTTGGCGAGGAGCAAGCGGGGAGTGAGCCTTTGTGTGTTGTCTTCCCCCCGTCTTAGATGCACTATATTCCCGGCGCCAGAGACTCGCGACCATGCTCTGTGTGCTCTACTTCTGCCAAAAATTATTATTATTATTGATTTATTTTATTATTTACTCTAAAACTAAAATCTTATTTATAATTTAATAGGTTGATGAGGTAAAGTGTTTTATGTTTCTTGTGTTTGTAGTTTGAATATTTTGTAAAGGTTCTCTTTTATTTCTTGTTTAGCGTCTCGATCGAATCATGTAGAAAGTCGTGGAAGCATCTGTAAAGTCACATTTGATAAACTGCGGTAAGTAAAACGAAGTGACCCAAATATAGTTGGTTGCATAGCAAATGTTTATTATTTATATGCATTTTTCAGAATGAAAAAATAGCTGAAGATGAATATAAGAGTTAAGTTTTATTGATTTGATCTGTTTTTTAATTTACTTCAAGTTGATCCAGATGGAAATTTGTAGTTTTTGTGGTGTTTTCAATAAATCTTCTTTAATTATTTTACAAATGAAAAACAATATTTTTTTACTATACAATTAATAATTGCTATTTACTGTTTAGACGTTTATTATTTTTGAATTTCGAAGTATTTCGTTACTCCCTTCACAGTTATTTCATTACGAAAGACAAAAATTATTTACTGTCTTAACAAATTTTGAAATTGTCCTAATTTTGTTGATCAAAAAGTTGAAGCGATATTTTTGTAAAAAGTTTAAATGATTATTTTGAATCAGTTTACTCCTATTAATTTTACAATTAATTTGTGTAAATAGTTATTTTGATTAATTGAAATTTTACTGACAAATTAGATATTTTTTTCGATCCAAAATTAATGATAAATAAGGATGTGTACAAAACAAGCACGATCCGCAGCACATGCACTATGACTATACTACCATCGGTCAGTCTCTAGAGTAACCTTATATATATATATATATATATATATATATATATATATATA
>MQRK01224441.1:3185-18321 GCA_001938485.1 Girardia tigrina | reverse complement strand
TTTTAAAACTTTTTTAAAGCAAATTTTTAAAAATTCACCTTACAAACGAAAAAAACGTTTTGCTTTTCAATTAAGAAACTTAGTTTTCCTGTTTAGAATTCAAGGAAGAGTAATTCAGTTTCGCAATACTTTTTAGGAGAAAGGAAAATCGTAATCGTTTTAGTAATTTTACAAATAATACATTCTATACAATTAGAAGAACAGCTCTAAATGTCAATTTCTTTCTTCAATACCTTTTAAATTTAACTTTTATTTTATAGTTAAAAATTTTAAAATTATATTCATTCAATATTTAAATTTTAATTAACATTTTGATGTTTATTTTATCAAACTTTTATTTGAAGTCAACCGGTAGTCCCTAGTGTCATGTTTTTAGGACCGTCCCAATTTTGACAGATATACCTCATAAACAGTGCGATGACTTTAAGTTTCGTATGTATATAAGTTCAACTCAATTGTAACAAGTAATGTCGGTGATTGTATAGGTGATCAGTGCATTTACGTGAAGGAAAGTGTATTTTTCCAATTCCCTTTGTTTTTTATTCATGGCCTAACCGCTGAAATACATCACAATGCGCTGTATTTTTGTAATTCATTTTGTAAACATATAATATAGATTACTTATTGGTCCTTCCAAAATAAATTTACTAACAAAATGCAATAAATTACAAGTGTAAAATTCAGTGTCATATTTTTAGGATGCTAGGGACTAACATGGTTATGAATAATTTCTTATATATTTTGAAATTATGCCAAAGTAGCAAAGAATAGTATAGTTGGAATGCAGTATTACGTAGCGGTGGTAAAACAGAAGTGACAGATTACATTTCTATTTATGAATATGTACATTTTCAACGTCTAGAATGCTTTTTTCTCTTTATTTTAGTAAAAAATTTCTTACTAGAATTGAAATATTTAACAATTAAAAATATAATATATTGTAAATTGAAGCATGTAATATTTTATGCGAGAAGCGAAACAGCTTAAAGTGTTAAAATTGACAAAGAATATTTTCCGTCCATTCTTCAGTTATAGTTCCGTATGGGTCAAAACAAACATAAAAATTTGACAATATATAAAATATTATAATCATACCATGAAAAATATTTTAAAACCTTAACAAATTTTTATTTAGAATTTTTTAAAGTAACCTAAGGTTATATGTATTGATTATGTTTGATATATGTATTGATTAAACAATCCCGAACTTCACTGATTTATTTTAGAAATTCCTTGTACGCGATTTCAGATGGAAATAAATGTTTCATAATTTATTTCATATTTTTCCACATATGCTTAATATATTTAAAATTTCTTAAATTTAAAATTAAATATTTTTTTTGAATTGTTTTTTATTTTTTTAATTATTTTTAGTTAATTTTTCTATGCGAAAATAAAAAAAATATTTTAAAAATGAGAAAACAAATTTAATTTAAAAATATACATGAGATAATTCAGAGAAGCCAACGATTACGTAATCAATATAGGTATTTTTGCATCGGGTTGCGTTACTTAAAATATTTTAAATAAATTTCTAAAATATTTTACCTGGAATATTTATAATATTTTATAAATTGTTATACTTTTATATTTTCTTGGACCCATACGGAATTATAGCCCGATTCTATCTTAACATCGACTGCGAGGTCGCTACTCCTCACAGCATTCACACCCAGATTAGGAAGCTAGAACCTTATAGTGGATTGCAATCTCACTGGTACTACAATATTCTATCAGCACTTATATCGGCTAACTTATCAGACATTTTATCATAGAAACGGAGTCGAACCCATCCAAGTTTCCCCGGGACACTATGTGGAAGTATGTCTGTCTAGCTTGCACAGTTGATCCCTAATAATTTTATTAACTTTTTTCTATCACCAACCTCCTTCAGTCAGTGATGCCTCAGAATCAAATTGTTTTTCTTCTCTCTGTTATTTGTTGAGTTAATTTTATTTTTTTTCCATTCTTATATATATATATTGTTGGGAGCGTTCTTAAATATAAAATTTTTGAATCTTATCAAATTATTAAATAAACAATTACATTCCGTAAAATATGTTAAAATAAGATTTTCAGAAATTTAATGTAAAAAATTAATTTAAGTAAGAAATAAAATAAATTTTACGGTAGGGTTATTAAAAGATTTATATAAATATTTATTATAAACTAAAAAAGGTTAATTTCAAATTTGATGGAAATATTTAATTGAAATAAAATTAAAAGTTTATTTTATTTGCGAAATAAAAGTATACGAAACTATTTTCATAACTTTTAAATCAAAGTAGATTAAAAATGTAATAATAATATTATTTTGGAAATGGTAATTGAAATTAAAAAAATAATTGTAAAACCATTAAATCGACTTAAATGAAAAATGCGATTTTAATTTTATTTAGGAAAATATAATTGAGAAACAGGTAAATTTAAATGTACCATAAAATTGAAAAATTAATAAAAGACGCAACAAAATCTTTGTGACAAAATTTTAATTCACTATAATTTTTTATTAAAGAAAATATAGAATTTTAATTTGTAAAAAAATATACTAACCATATTTTTATTTATAATGGTTGTGTAAAAAGAAAGTGCAAAAGTTCCTCAAAAAAATATTTGTTTAAAAAATTCAAATTGTTATAGAAATAAATTTTTGTGTTCATGATAATGTCTTTTGAGCAAGAACCCAATATATATATATGTGTGTGTATCTATGGAATTTAGAAACCTGTTTTGAAGGCTTTTTACTCAATCGATTTTCTTCAATCTTTGCACACTTACTCATTCTCGATGACAATAAATGATTATGTGAAAATTTGATCGAAAAAAACTTTTTAAGATCCAAAAATGGGGAAAAAGGGAAAATTCGGAGTTCCCGAACAATATTAATTGCAAGATGTCTACTTATAAATTATAAGTAGATTATATTAATTTTTAATGTTTTTTAATAAAAATTTTAAAAACTTTGTCGGCCAAGTAGAGTTCTGTCTGCATAAAGAATGGATACAAAAAATTAAATTTATTGATTTACTAGTTGATTATTACTGATATATTAAGTGCACTGATTGTTATTACATGTCAATCAAAACATTCACATAACAATAATCATTTATTTCTTCATTTGAAAAATGCCTATAGGAAAAAGTGAATTGGTTAAATATAAACGACTGCGATGAATTGAGACAAACTACAGTTAATTTATTGAGCCCTAGATCGAGATTGCTGTTATTACTACACTAATTCTACAAAATTCTACATTGACTACTCGGTGTTCTGCCCTCATTCATGATCTGCAGATCGCTCGCAGTCGGCTGCAGTTGTTCCGGCAGCGGGGAGAGCCAGTCATCGGGCGGACACGTCCTGTTCTCCCACACCGATTCATCGGTAATGATCTTCAATCTCTCAATTCTTCTCTCAATTTCTCTTTTCAACAACAGATTTTTCGCAGTTTCATCTCTGTTTTGTGCATAACTTTTAATTATTTTGTTTTATAAAAAAATCGATTTTATTCGTCAAAGAAAAAATTACGCCGTGCAATTCTTGAAGTCCTCGTACCACTGGTTACAGTCGGTAAATTTACCAATCGTATAATATTCATATAATCTATTATAGTACTTTTTGCATAATTTATATTCCGTTTGATAATAATCGCATGGTTTGATGAGACTTTCGAATTTTTGCTCGTCAGACATTTGAATATTTAAACAAATGATAATTGAAAATTTTATAATTTTAGATAAATTGTGATGGGGATTTAAAAATTTGTTTTTTCAGATTTCAAATGGTTTTGGTGGAAAATATTTTTAATTTATAATTGACAAAGGGAGGTTAATTTTTTTATTTCAAGCAATTATTTTCAATTATCAATTTTTCTTAATAAACTAAAAAAAGACACGTTATATATGACGGATAAGATGAGTTTTCGTCTTTGAAAGTTTCTGCTTTAATTTTTAAATCGTAATTTTTATAATTATTTATTGTTTCGAATCATGTGTTGATTTAACAGTCAGTCAATTAAGTCGGCTCCTGCGACTTTCGGCGAAGACGCTGTACCGAGAGAATTTTATCAATGTGGGTTAACCATATTGACCACGTCCTTTAATGGATTCTCTCTGGTTCCTCCGCAATTTTATATTTAAAAGCGTCACCGACAAACAAACAAACACACTTTAAACAAATATTATATATATATTTAAAAAAAAACTCATTATAAAAAACAATTGAAATTTCAATTAAGGTTAATTTATGAGATATCACTCTTTATTTAATCTTCCAAGAAATTTTTTGAAAAATTTGGAACCATCAAAAATCTTGTTTGATTTCTATTTTTACATTCCGAATATTTCATTGTAGACAACATTTCTTGTGAATCCTCGATCATCTTTCATTAGTTTGCCTTGATTGAAATATTTTTACTTTGATGTTCTTAGCATTTCGAGACCTTGATCATGCAAAATATATCTGGCCATGTCCAAAGACTGGTTGAATTAAATCAATTCCAAAATGATCATAAGTTTGTCCTTGAGATTTGTTGATTGTTATGCAGAATGCTGGTATTACGGGAAACTGTCGTCGTTGTAAAATAAATGGCAATAATGTGTCTGATGGTGTGAGTATTATTTGTGGAATAATTGACAAATTTCCATAATTGCATTCGGATATGATTCGCGCTGTAATTGATTTCTTAGATAACTTCTCCACTATCATCCTTATTCCATTGTATAGACATTTTTTTGGATTCAAATAACTAAGCAGCATTATTATTGCCCAGTTTTTCAATAGTAACACATGTGGAGGCATTCCTGATGGCGTTAATGAATTTAGATATTCTGTTGTGAAATTTAAAGAACCTCCAGGATCTTCTGAGATTACTGAGTCTGCACTGTAATAAATTTCAGGTTCGTCCTTCAATTTTTGAACAATTTCACGATTTATTTTAAGTGCTCGAGCATTTGTTTTTTTTGATAATTTCTCATTGTTTAGAGCTGAAAGGTTTGCTCCAAAAATTACTTCCACAAAATTTCCATCTTCAATCATATGTTGTGGAATATGAATTAAATCTGGATCACGTAATACCAGGAATTTTTCATGTCTTCCTTCGCCTACTTTCAATAGCCATTCGCTGTGCTGCTGCTGATTTTCACTACGCATATTTAATATTAATTATAAACGCTTGAAGTGATTCGTAATCTACTTGACTTTAAGGAGCATTCGATTATTTCATTTCTTTTTCAACGTAGAACGACAGATAAAGTTTGGTGAAAATCACCTCCAATAACAATTACTTACAAAGGGATTTTATTTTTTAGTATTTCACGTAGCAGCTCATCAATGCACCTAAATTCATCTTTAGGAAGCATCGTAAATTCGTCAATCAAAATAAGTGCAGCATCATGAAGAATTTTAGCTTCGTTAATGTTAGTCTCATCGATGAAATTGAACTGTCATTGAGTGGAACAAGCAACTTAAATTCACTATAAACCGTCCTTCCCCCTTTCATAAGGGCTGCTGCTATTCCAGTTGTGGCGAATGGAAGTGCAATTTGATCTCGACCATGGACAAAAGATAGCAATCCCTTGTAGATATGTGATTTTGCGGTGCCACCTGGACCATCTATGTAAAAACAGCGAGAAACTCTTTCATTTGGACCAAGCACATCTATTATTGTTTCAAAAGCTTCCCTTTGTTTTTCATTGAATGATTCAATTATTTCTTGAGCAGCGAATGCTTCATAACCGATGTCATAAAGTACATTTTCTGCAGGAGGATTTCATTGGGGAGTTGATAGTCCAAAGTGGTTACAATTTAATCCATGCTCTTTAAGTGTATTCACAATATCATGTAATGCATAGTTTTCTGCTGCTTTATTAGACTTTGTGCGTAAAAAATCCATACCAAAATCAGGTTGAAACTGCTTCAATAATTCTATAGGACGTACTTGCTGACAGAACAATAGAATGTATGAAAAGAAGTCTCTTAATTGTTTAGGCATTTGGAAGGTAATCACATCTTCTAAACAATTGATCCATTTGTCATCTGAATCGAAGAGACCATGAGCTATTGCAGCAGATTTAAAAGTTGAATGAATAATTCCGTCGTGAGTTTGCAATTCTTGGTAACTTCTTGAACCACGAACAAGAAGTAGCAGGAGTCGAAGATAAAATCACTCTTCTTCTCGTGGATTCACAGTGTACATTCGCGCGACGACTTTTTTACCTCCTCTTTGACGTTTTTGCCACCCGTTTTTGCGTGCACACAATGTAGATGTATTTCTGTATACATAAGTTCCCTTACGTCACTATCATTTTCATTCAGTTTAAAATATACTTCTAATTTTGTCATTTTGTTTTGAGCTTCCATAATCGCCTCTAACTCGTTTCCTTCCTCAAAGTAGATTCGCTGTCGCTAAGGAATATTTAATGGAAGTCTGATTACTGTATGTGATCGATCAGGCATTTTATTTTCTATTAAACGCCATACAGCTTCGGGTGCGCTAACATATAGACAACTTAAGAAATTTGTGATTTCGTCATATTTTAGCTGTTAATTTCCATCAGACGTTACAGCGATATTGGCGCAGTTGAATCCTTTGAATATGTACTTGCAAACATATTTTATAGCATGTATTGATGTACACAATTCCACATTAATGTGCACATTGTACTTTAATATGAGATAAGGATTGTATGCAACGACTGATCTATTATCCATCCATATACCTCTTTTCAATGCTCGTTCTCCTTGTCGGCGTCTGTAGATTGGTTAGCCATTAAAGTTTGTTGTTGCCACGTCGTTGAACTCCTTTGGGAATTTCCTTTTGCAAGCATGATTCTCCATACATGGAGCATTGTAATTATCTTCCTCACAAGGTCTATACATCATATACTTCAATACTAACTCTCTGAATTTAGGATTTGTCTCTTCTGATGGAATTTCGGCCCAAACAAATTTATTAATTCGTTCTGCAATTGTGAATTTATCCTCTGCCTGAGTGTTACTAAAATATGGACATGAGGAAGGATCCATTTCTGAAACTCTATATACGTATTCAATACATTTTCCAAAAATATTGTGCATTGTAATATCATCCAGAATTGATTCAAGCTTGATTTTAAAAACCCGAGCAACTAAGTCTGGACGATCCGAGACACTTTCTCCGTACCTAAAATTTTCTATGATTTCCTGCCAATTTGGATTTGCGGTAGTTGTGATGAACAGATTAGGTTCACCGAGTCGACCGAAGATACTCATTGTATCACAGCATGTTTCTCTCATATTTCTCAGTGAGCCACTAAATGATGATGGAAGAATTATAGGAACTCCAGCTGCAATGCCCTGATTTTCAGCAGCATTTTCTATATGATCTATTAGACCTTTATAAAGCTCACTTCTCAATTTTTTTCGGATTGTATCGAATGTAGTTTAAATTGTGTGCTTCAACTTGCAAGTATGAATCAACTAACCACTGTTGTGTCAACTTTCCAGCATGCAAAATTGAACTAAACTCATCTTTAACAGCCGTTTGTTCCACTTTGTATTGCATCATTGAGACGTTTGTTCTCACTCTATTTCCCTGAATTCCTTGATAACCCTCACAGTTCCGTTTCGGTTGCCAACCAGCTTCTCCATAAGGATACATAATTGGATAAGTCATGGGGTCCAAGTTGGGGCTGAGAATATTGATTTGGACGATCTGTTGTTGATAGTTTAATGGATTTTGAGGATAAATTCTAATGTCTTGCTCAAATGGTGGCTGTCCATCTTCGTTAACAAATATCATCGCTATTTCATTTGCTGTTGGATCGTTAAATCGTCTACCATCAGAGTGACGATCACATCTACACACTAAGCTTACTTGCGGCTATGAAACTATAGACTTATGTTGCAAATTATGGAGAAATAATGTTAATGAACACCATTTAGTTGATGAGATTGCTTTTCGGGAATTGTTATATTTTGCAACATAGAATTTACGATTTTTATTTAATAATGATTGGTATCAACAGGTTGCTGGGGTAGCTATGGGTACTCCATTAGCTCCAACTTTAGCTTCGATATTTCTTTCCAAGATTGAAGAGAAAATTAGTCTATATGATGGTATTAAACCTAAAATTTATAAACGTTATGTAGATGATATTTTTCTATTGTTTGATAATAAAGAACAAGTTGAGCCATTCTTAAATTATATGAATTCCATACATTCAAATATAAAATTCACGGTAGAATATGAAAACAATAATGTTTTACCATTCTTAGATATTTTGATAGAAAGAGCAAAAAACAACCATTTTGAATCTGGGATCTATAAAAGAAAACTGATACAGGGTTATATACAACCCCTAACAGTTTTTGTGAACCTAAATATAAAAGAAATATGATAAAAGGTTTGATCTATAGATCTTGGACACTTTCGTCAACGTACGCTAAATGTAATTGAAGTATTGATAAGTTAATGAATTTACTTCATAAAAATGGATATTCAAAATCGATAGTTGAAAAATTAACTCGTGAAACTGTCGATAAATTAATTAAATCGGAAAATGAAAAATCAAATACATTAAATAGCGACAAAAACAAAAATCAGATAAATAATAATTTTGATAATATTGCTTTTGTTTTGACTGTTCCCTACTCTGAGGGTTTCAGGAAATTCAAAAACTCTTTGAAACATGATGAAAATAATTTATTAAATTTAAAAATTGTATCTAGATCATGTAAGATAGGAAGTTTGTTTAGTAGTAAATCTATCACTCCAACTGGGTTATGTTCCAATTTAGTTTATCAATATAAATGTAATTGGTGTGACACCACATACATCGGAGAGACTTTTCGTCATCTCTGTAAACGGATTTAGAAACTTAATCGCAGGGAAAGTGATAGCAATATTGCTCAACATAAGAAGAACTGTTTGAATAGTAAAGTTGATGTAAGTAATTTTAAGATTTTGTGTTCACAATTTGATAATTACTGGGAGAGGGTGATGTGTGAAACATTGTTGATCAAATCTTTTGATCCTAAAATCAATGTCCAAACACCATCCTCTTCAACTTTATTGAAAGTATTTTCATGATTTAAATGACATAATGAATACATAAACATTGCTTTGATATATAAACGCGAATATATCATTATTAATTCAGTCTGATGATGACGGTTGATCCATCGAAATTAATCACAATATATTTTGACGAAAAATTTTTTGACTTTTAAAAATTCATTATCATCATTTTCTTTATTTCTGTTGATAATTGTTTTGTTAATTAATTATGCATGTTATTTTCTATTATTCTGGTTTGTTATTTCACGAGTGCACAAACAAGAAACAAGGTCCTTTCAAAGCGATTAGATTAAAACGATAGACCAGTTAATATTTGTGATTTTGGGTGAGGTAATAATAGTTTGTTCCCCAAGACCAGAAGTCCGCCCCCAATGCCGGAGTATCGTAGCCGCGCTAGTGCTGCACCTGGTCTGTTATCACCACGTATAAAAAGCCCAACTTACTTGCAACCATTGATGAACAAGGTCATCATGTGAATCACATCATGTGATTGTTCCTAAATGAAGTATTCTCAGAATGACAGAAAATGGGAATCCAAATTTTTGAAAAATCTCAAAGCAAAGATCCCTATTGTGTCCATTTTGATAGTAAAAGAGTTCAAGGGAAATGGTATGAAGTAGATCTGCTGAGAAATACCACAATTGAAATTAAACTTGGAATTCTACAATGTAATAGTGGTTCTGTCGTGGACATTCTCAAGGCATTACATCAGCTTATTGATCATTAGGATGCTAGGGAAAATATTCGAATGGTAATATCGTCTTTTGCACGGGATTTTAAAGGTGATACATAATGAGTAAACCAGAACTCAACTCTTCCTTTTTTTACAAGTTAACAGACAATTATGTATCACTTCAGGTTCATTATTACCAAGTTGAGACAGATGACGTTAACCCAGACGAGAACCTTGGATGGCGAGATGATTTGATTTCTTATATGAACTATGTCACACACATCGTCATTACAAAAACAACTTCCCTTTGGTCTCGAATTAGCAATAGATACTTCCAAAGCTATACCAAGTGAGATGGAACTCGCGTTCAATATATATTATAGTAGAATTGTTTCTGATATCATAGTGGTAGATGCGCTGGTCGGCAGAAGAGTCATTAACTGACATTTCCAGATCTAACCAAAATGCTCAACGTGCTATAAAACTGATGGAGTATCTACTGGCAAACTGGAAAAAAATTTAATTTATAAGTATAAAGTTCATCGGTAAAATTAATTGTTAAACATTTTTTGTGTATTTAATGTTTTATACCTTATTTGTAAATAAATGCTGTTTAGTTATTATTATTAATCTTTTAAATAAATCAAACCCAGCATGTAATTTGAAAAAAACACAAAAATGTATTCAATTTCAACCAATTAAATACATATATTAATTTAATTTAACGATGCACGTCAATGAAAGCTTTGTTAATGATTAATTTGAGGAAAATTCAAGTTGTAATAATATTAAAATGTCAGAACATATTAATGTTCTTAATACACTCACTGAAATTCAATAACTGTTTGTATCAGATATATTACGAAGATTCAAGGATTATTGCCAGATGTACAAAACCATGATGACGGCTAGTATTAACTTTAAATTAAGGCATTGTTTTAATTAATTTAAATATGATTTTAAATATTATTTTTGAATATAATGGTAAAATACTTAGACATATTCAAAATTTTAAATTTTCCTAGATGATTTAGACTACTGTAAAATCCCGAGTATAAGCTGCAGCTAATACGTACATAAAGGCAACACTTTTGAATTGCAGCTAATATGATGTGCAGCTTATACAACTAAAAAACATTTCAAATTGAAGATAAGACTATTTATTTATTTCAATTTTCAACATCACACTTTTCATTGTCAATAAAAGTGAAATTTTCTAGTAATTCTACAACGTCATGAAAAACAGCAATGCTTGGATCAGACTCGTTCATATTCATTTCATTTTCTTCAATTTCAAGAACATCGTCGTCTTCACCGAATGAAACACGAAAACCATTCAAAATGGTGGAAAGGTTAACCACTTCCCTAGAGGTGACAATCCATTCAAAAATGGTATTCCAATCAGCTGCTTTAATATTTCCGGACTTAGTATGTTTGATTTTCTCATAATCTTTAATGATCCAATCCTCCAACTTCCTGCACAATTTCGACTTGAACGAACAGTTAACAGTAAGATCTAATGGCTGCACCTTTGATATCAATCCGGTAGGTATGAAAGCTTCTTTGGATTCCTTCTTAATTTTATCAAGTGACAAGATGTGAGCGACGCAAATGGTGCAGCTTATGCTCGGGATTTTACAGTACTTCTTAATGGTTTCTAACTAATTTCTATATGCTTCCGAGACGAAAATGACGAAGATTAAACATGGCATTCTATGGAAAATGCAGCGATCCACAAATCAAAGGAAGTGAATGATAAAGTTAATGAAACATTTACAATTTTACAAAACATGTTTACAAATTTTGAAAGAAAAAAAGTTTTATATAAAAAGTTGTGTTTGAATATTCATGCATAAATGTGAAGATATAAACTAAATTTAAGGACATGACTTTCAAATCAGACAATTCTTTTCGAATTACTGTTAAGAATTAAAAATGTTAGGAAAATTTTTGAAAGAAGGTTAAATTAAATACTTGCCAATTAAAATTTTTATATACTTAAACATGTAACGTTTGAAAAAATAAATTACTAAAATTAAGAAGATCTAATTAAATTGTTAATAATTACAAATTTTTGAGAGTTTTAAAAATTAATAAAATTAAATGAGACAATTAAAAAATTTAAATTGTTATCGTAATTTAAAATTGATTTATAAAATTAATATAAACAAATCAAATATGAATATTTATAAGTATTGTTATTTATATCGGTTTAAGATTTATAAAACAAATTGTTTCACAAAAAAAGCTTGTTTATACAGGGGTGGCCATAAGTCGCTTTACCCAGTTTATTATTATTACTGTGTTTATTGTCTGTTTATTATTATTAAAACTGTGTCAAGTGACTTATGGCCACCCCTGTATATTAGATTGAAACTTTTTTTGTGTTTTAAAATAACGTTTGGATGTCTGAAGTAAATCTTAATAATAATTCCGAGGATGTTCCAAGAACCTTTTACATTTCTATTCTCATAATCGAGTTACATTTCGTCTTGAATGAAGGAATAATTGTAAATGCAAACGAATTTTAAAATAATTTATCCATATAAGTTTTTATAAAATTTTCAAATAATTTTCTCGTTCAAATGTCATTTCTCATTGGATAAAATTCCTTATTAATTAAATTATATATATATTTTAAAATAGTCTCATAAATTCATTAAATCATTTCCTACATTCAATTTAAAATTGAAAAAATAGATAAGTTTTTATTAATTTATTAACACAATTTTTATTTATAATTTATAGTTCTCTATGTATTTTTTGTTTATTATATTTTCTTGGAATTTCAAATAAAAGAAGATGTTTTAAAAATCAAATGAATAAAAATATTTCATATTGTGATGAAATTTATATACTTAATAGAAGCCAGCCGACAAATGGATTATATTATATGTATTTTCCAGTATCAGTAATTGGACTTCTTCTCAATTCCTTTCTCGGAATAATGTACATGAAGCATTCAAGTTTAATACTTGGCAAAAGAGGAACATTTGTGTTTACAATGAAATCATTAGTTTTCATAGATCTTTTCAATTCTTTGGTTTTGTTCATGCGACTTATGGTCATTTTATTTGGGTCTTTTTTGTCTTATCAAGCTAATGAATTAATAGCAGCTTTCCAAATAGTTATGTTAATTATTCAAATGTTTACATTCGACTTATTGGCGATTGACCGACTGTTGGCGGTTGTTAAACCAATATATCAAGTTTGGCGACCATCAGTAATAAAAATATTATATTTATTAATAATACTATCAGTTTTAATATTTGACTTTTCCATGAGAATTTGTACAACTAGTTTATCCTTTTATTGTAAAAGTCGTCAAATATGTTCGAATATCTTAAGTATTTACTATTTATTTGTACTGACATTTGTTATATTTATCAATTATGCATGTTATATTATATTATTTATATTTGTTATGGTGAAAGTAAAGAAACAAGAAAGAAATTCTTTTAAAGCGGTTACCAAAATGACCAAAGTTATATTCACCACAGTCGTTCTCTTCAATTTGTCTTTGGTTCCAACAATGTATACTATTGTCACAAAAATTATCTATTCCGTTTTATTATTTTACATGATTTATTTGAATATTGTCATAAATCCAATTATTTTGATAACCAATAATGAATTCTTAAGAAGACAATTAAGTCTCGGAACCCTACGGTTTAGGAACAAAATTGGAGGTGTAAGGGAATAATTGTCTATCCTTATAGCAAAATTAGCAAAACAAGAAACTTCTAAAAGTAATTTTTGTGGTGGTCTGTTATTTAATGTAATTTATAAAAATTGTGTTATTAAATATAAATTGAATGACTTTTGATCCTTTTCCTTTACAATATTAAAGATATTTCCATCTTTTCTTTAAATAATTGTCTTCAATCAATAATTACTGTACAAATCCTTTGGACATCAAAGTAGTAAACAAGAAATATATAAAAATTGCAAATATTTCTTAGATTTTTATTAGATTTTATCTTATTAAAAATTTGTTAGCTAATGTAAAACAATCAATACATTTGAAATCTGAAGCAGGTTGACATAAAAGAAGGAGGGTCTATTTTGATATGCAATCTCTTTTAAGCCTCCCTTTACAGTTAAAAAGAAATAAGGTTTTGGGAGAATCTTTCAGTCACTGTTCATAAATCATTCCTTAAAGTCGAAGGGCGTATTTAGCATTACTACTTCATATTTAATGAATCGCAAATAAATCATTCTCAAATCCAAAACAAAAAATAAAATGAGACCTGCTAATTAATATTCTGTAGTTAATGTTGTGAGAATAACAAGTATCTTTGAACCTCCATAAATCAATTACTCTTGACTTATTAAGGTTATAAAATAAATGAGATCAACTTCAGTATAAATATAACAAATAACTTCCACTGAAAACGATTCGTTTAACAAGAAAAGATATTATGTGTGTACGAATTGGTTTGAAGATCCCGATAAGTATTTGTATTTACTGGATAATTTATGATTGTTATTGAGAGTTAATTGGAGTGTGATTTTTTTTAAATGGTTGCATTACAAAATATATTTTTTTGCTCGGACATTTATCAGCTCTTGATTACATTATCATCAGATTAATATTTGAGAAAGAATTCTTTGATTTACGATTAATTTATTTAGTTCATCAAATAATTGTCTCTTCCGATTAGTAACTTAATAACGTAATTAAATATTCTATTAAAATACTTTTAGTCAAATTTTGGTATTCAGCCTAAACTGATTACTTAAAAGAAAAATACGATTTAACTATTACATACCACTTTAATTAACATACCACAACTGCAGAACAATTTTTGGTTAACATTAATAAATAAACAAGTTAATAAACACGCAATATATATTGGTTTAATAACCCGCTTTAACAAATAAAAGATATAAATAAAAATATAAAATAAATTTTAATTTAACAAAACTATAAAACGATATAATAAATTAACAGTTAGATTATAGTACAAAAAAACTTAGATTGAATATCCTGGCAGTTGTAGTTAAGGAAGACGAATAATGATGACGATTGAGATTACTAATTGTTGTTGTAGGAATTTTAGATATTAAAAGTCCAGCAGAATAGAATTTTCTAGAATGAAATTCGATCTGTGATATTAATAGGTATAAAATAAACATAATTCATAGGTGTCCAAAATGAAGATAAATGTCGTGAATATTGTGAATAGAAATTGCGGTTATAGATCCCAGCGATTTTGTCAACTGAATCTGTTTACTTCGGATAGAAATTGGAAAAGATTTCGGTTGTTTTTGGAGCTTAATATTTATTATATATATATATATATATATTATTGAGTCTTGTGAATGCAAGTTTAGTATTTCGAAAATATAATTTGATTAAAGCTTTTTTAATACAACTATTGGACATGTTTCGATTTTTAAAAAAA
>MQRK01224437.1:17466-31138 GCA_001938485.1 Girardia tigrina | reverse complement strand
TGCCTCGATTTCAGCACTTTAAAAATCTGTACGTACGACTGTAAAATAATGCTTATTACAAAGGTTACACCATCTCTTAGAAAATCCAAAAAACTAAGTTATACACCTAATAAATAAAAAAAATATTTGGATACGCACAACAAAAATGGATAAAAGTTTACAAAAAAAGTAAAAAGACAAATGCGCATGCCGCGTCACGAAGATAGTATGCATTACATACATACTAAAAAATATTATCACTAGGTGTAATAAAGACAAACAAAAAATGTTTACCTAAAGAAAAATAAAATTACGCCCAAAAGAAAACATTCAAAAGTAAATATATGAAATAAGTAGGGCACTACAATTATATTTTTAAACGAGCTTTAAGTACGTTATATTGCAACAAAAAAATATTTGTATATAAATCTAAATTAAATAGAAAAAGACGCGTCATATGTGATGGCTAGCTGAGTTTTCGTCTTTGAAAGTTTCTGCTTTAATTTTTTAATCGTAATTATTATAATTTATTATTTATTGTTTCGAATTCTGTGTTTATTTACCAGTCAGTCAATTAAGTTGGCTCCTGGCGTCTTTCGACAAAGGTGATGTACAGATAGAACCGTCTCAATGCGGACTATGCAGATTTATTCCAACTTTACGCGTATTCACTTACTGTCCCTCCACCTTTTCGCATTTTATCAGTATATATATGATCAAAGTGAAATTTGAGCTTGACCGACCAACTGTGATTCATATGATAACGAAATTTTTGCAAATTTAATCTAAATTGATTTTTAGAAATAGGATTAGTGAAAAAGTGATAGAAATCGTCATTTATCATTTGAATCAATATGTTATAGATATTTTAAAAACATTCTCACGAAATTCATTGTAGGAATCATCAAAATCGTCATTATTCGAAATTGGTGTTGATTTACCCATTTAACGACTTGCACGGTTTTTGGTCTATTTTATCGACTTTCTAGCGTATTTCGACGAAGGAGCTGTGTCGACAGAATTGTCTTGATGCGGGCTATCCAGATTGACCGCGTCCTAAAGTGGATTCTTTCCGGTTCCTTTGAAATTTCACATTTAGATTACCTACAAACAAACAAACACACTTTTTAGACATATTATACATTAATAAATTTTAGCACTAATTTTACTGTTTTTTGAGAGTCGAAAATTGTACTTATTTTTTTGTCTTGCTCATAATTGTTCATAAGTTAATCGAATATATTTTCTTTGAATTGGGATTTACTTAGGGACTTTTGATCAAAGAGAGAAACATTGTCTATCGAGTTCAATCTTTAATTAAATTGCAAAACGGCAAAACATCATTAACTTCATTAACTAGGTAAAGGAGAATGATCTTTTTTTTCAGAGTCGCATTCATTTTTCTTTTAAAAGGGTTTTTTCTTGATTTTAATATGTAGTACTACAAGACTGATGGGTTTAAAAGGTTTGTTTAACAGAGACAGATGATAGTTTTAAATGATTGTGTTGATGATTAGCAAAGCAGGATTGGTGGTTGTTTGAAAGGGTTGATATTCTCGGAAAATTTGATAATAGCTCTGTCAAAACGAAACGGTCTTCCGTTTGGGTTCCACACCCATTAACACCAAAAAACATGATGGATCGAATTTCTATCTGCGAAGCCTTGGCCAAATGAAATGAAATCGACCCATTTCTTAAACAGATGGTTACTGGGGATGAGAAATGGGTCACATACAACAATATTGTTCGAAAACGGTCGTGGTCAAAGCACGGTGAAGCACATCAAACGGTCGCCAAACCAGGACTAACGGCCAGGAAGATTCTACTGCGTATTTGGTGGGACTGGAAAGGAATTATTTATTATGAGTTGCTTTAGTATGGCCAACACTAAATTCAGATCTGTACTGTCAACAACTGGACCGTTTGAAGATAGTAATTGATGAGAAACGACCGGAATTGGCCAACAGAAAAGGTGTTGTGTTCCATCATGACAACACCAGACCACACAAGTTTGTAGTGACTCGCCAGAAACTCAGGGAGCTTGGTTGGAAAGTTTTAATGCATCCACCATATAGTCTGGACCTGGCACCAAGCGATTACCACCTTTTTCTCGCATTGCAAAATTTTCTAAGTGATAAGAAATTTGGATCAATAGAAGATTGTGAAAATCGATTACTACAGTTTTTCGCTAATAAGGACCAAGACTTCTACGAGAGAGGTATTATGAAGCTACCTTCAAAATAGCAACTAATTATACAACAAAACGGTGCATATTTGACTCCAAGAGGACAATCCGAAACATGTTAAATAAAGTTTTGAATTTCACACCACAACCTAATATATCAAGCTGCTAGAAAAGATTTTTTACGAAATTAAATAGTTTTCTACAAATTAATTTTAAAATTAGAAATTATATAAATGTAAAAAATTAGTTTTATTGTGTTTAGAATATTATTTTTAAAAATACAGAATAATTAATATTTTTTAATAATTTTATACGTTGATTGCATCTTATTTAAATGAAATAAATTAATTTTATAGGTAATAAAATTTTTAAAAGTATTTTAAAAATAATAAAAAAGTTTTAATTAAAAAGATAAGTTCAAAAATATGTTATAGAATATAATAAATTATTTTGAAAGTAAAATAAAATTTATAAGGCGAGTTGAAAATTTTAATTAACGAAAATTTGTTTGAAAATTGGGAGTTGTCATATTAATAAATTTTGCTGTTAAAAATGAATTCTGATATTGATGTTGCAACCACTTCTCACAGCGGCCATGAACAGGAGCTCGGACATTCCAAACACGTCTTACACTGTTAAAATTATTAAAATATAATTACAGAATTGTTTAAGAAACAAAGAAAATGCAATTCCTAAGATGTTAGTAGAAAAGGACCGACCGAATAACGTTAATTAATATTTTATGGGTCCTCTTTTTACATCAATACAAGTTTGAATTCGATGAGGCATACCGTCGATATGACCATGACAAGCAACCTTAATATCTGGATTATCGCTTCATATATCTTTTATTGCATTTACGAGTTTTTCTTTGGTATTTATATGCTCTATTAGAGTGAGATCTGGGCTAAATGGTGGCCATTTTAAAATTGTAATGTTCGGGCTTTCTAAAAATGAAGTTACAGACTTGGACTTATGACACGGAACATTATTCTGCATAAAAATATCAATCCCAGATGAATGACATTTATTCATTAATGGTAACAGATTATTTTAAAGCACATTTATGTACTTTTCTGAAATCATAGTTCCTTCAACTATTTTTAAGGTTCCAGGGTCATCTTTTTAACAGCAGCCCCAGACCATTATTCATTTAGAAAATGATAGATGTTGCCTTGTGTTTTGATATTAAATTATTTGAAATTTTCTTTTATTATAAATTGTGCTCACGGAAGACATATCAAAAGTAGATTCATCAGAAAAAAGAACCTACAATTCAATAAAAAAAGTTATTAATATCTACATTATTTATTCAACGTGTTGGTGACACTTAATCTCTAGATACTTAATCACTAAATCCTTATTCACTATACACGTAATCACAAAGACAATTAATCATCAAGACAATTAATTACCAAGCCAATTAATCACAAAGACACTTAATCATTATAAAGATAAACGTTAAAAATGTAATAAAAAAATTAATTAATTAAAAAATGATTAAAATAAATGAAATAAATTTCTTATTTAAGAACAGATTTTATTGAAACACACAACACATATCACCATTAACCCGCTTTTTCATCATTCTAGTCGTTTTCATGTAAATAGGGTGAATTTTCAGAAATTCCGTGTAGGTAACTTGCTTTCTGCATTTTTAAATCCTTCCTTAATCATAATAAAAAGTTCCACAATGATGGATGATGGCACTGAAATAGATATTTAAGACCATAATGCCACCCCTCAATACTATTTGCAGTTGTTGCAATTCCTTTTGAGGAAGATTCAAAATGATTCCATGTTTCGATGGGTAATAAGAATGGGTTATAAACTTCAATTCTGCTAATTCGCATCCTACCTCATATATAAATATGCTTGAAATACGATAGTAATTCTCCAATTTTTTATGTTGAGGCATTATATCAGCAAGTTGTATAAAAGCATCCTCCACTTCATTAATTGGAACCAAAGCTAAAGCAGGCAAACATCTTATAGTACATCTAATATCGTCACTCTCATCATATTCTTTTTTTATACATATTTCTTTCACTTATCGGTAAACACTTTGAGTTAAATGGAAATAATACCCACCTAAAATTATTCCTGGAAAAGCATTTTGGAATGCAGCAATTGTTGTCTTCTCAAAATCAATCAAATAAGTTCTGCGGAAGCGTTCGGAATCCTATTTTTAATTTCACACAAAATTTTTTTGTACATTACCCTGGTTTTATTGGGCAATAAACAATAAACTCCAACAGGGTTGGAGTAGATCAAAGTGAATATTATATAGCTGGAAAACAACGATGGAACTAACTTAAATGTTCTGTCGACAAGCCACAGTTTAGCACGAGACAATCCATTCAAAAAATATCTTGCTCCAAATAAAAGAAAACGGTAACTATCGGGAACAGAATTGAATAAAAGTATATCATTGAAATCATTCGGCATTTCAAAATTTAAATCAAATGCGAATGATTTTATTCGTAAATTAGTTAAAATATTCTTTTTTCTTTCTCTATTTAATGTTCTCCTTTAAGCAATTTCCATCGGCAAATCTAAAATGATAGAACTTGGCAAATAACCAGAAATAGTCCCTATCACTGAAGCTGAAGTAACAGAAATTTAATTAATTCTTGTTTTAATTGTCTGTACAGCTAGTTTAGCCTGTAATGTCTCATTATAACCTATATGGTTGTGCTCCGGATCATCAGTGCCAACAATTACATCCTTTTTACCAGAATAGTTGCACGGCATTTAGTTTTTTGATAGTTTGCGCATATGTATTGCAGATTTCAATTTGCATAATTCCGGTGTTTGACATACATGTATTGTTTATGTAATACTCAAAGGCTGTTTTTTGAAGTTTTGTCGAATTCCACTTTTTACTAAGTCATACTAAAAAGAACGTTTTCAGAAACTTTTTAATTATAAATATTAGTATAAATTACATTAAAAATAATTACACAAAATTTAGTGATTAAGTGTCTAGTGATAAAGTGTCCGATCACCTATTCTACCATCTTCCGGGTGTTTTTACCGGCGGCAGCATTGACAATTTTCGACAAAAGATAAACTCTATTCTAACAATTTGCAGGGCTCTTAGACAGTGTCCTACTTTGCCTAATGGGTTGTCCGGCTCTGAATTGAGTCAGATAATTCTCAGAATATCCAAAATAAAATCCTTCATAAATCTGTTCGATGAAATGTTTTATATTTATATTTGTCTGTTAATGATTTTCTCATTATAGAAATATTCAATGATGTTCATTTCATTCATGATCTATTAATAAAACCTTTTTTGCCCCTCCTTCAAATATTCATCATTTAAATTCATTTTTGGATCTTTCACCCTGCAATATTTATTCATTATAGACTCTATACAACCTTCTATTAATTGATTATAAGTATTATTATTTCTAGCGTTAGAAACTAAAATTAATAAAAGGGTTGACATTTTTATGAACGGTTTATAAAAGTAATATTATTATTCTCAACAATTATGACAAATCACCTTGTATAACAAACAACTTATCCTAAAAACAAACAAGATACATTTATTTACCGAGACTCTAAGTCCTGGAGACTCTTGAAATTCTTTTGTTTATACCAAAGAATGACATTCCAGTGTGAAGTCCTTTGTTCTATTTAATAGACATCTATAACTTATAATAAAAGCTTTTCAATTAAAACATTTCTTGAGGTTCCAAATGTGTAAATACATATTTTTATACTTTTTAATCACAACTTCTTTTCTTTTGTAAATAATAGTAAAATAAAGACAATTATAGTATTTGTAAAGAATTCGGAGGTTGTTAACAGGACATTTATTAGTATTACAACCTCAATTGTTGGGGAAACCATGCTTAATTTCCCATTTACCTTTGATATTGTTCAAATTGAATAAGAATGAATTATAAAGGAAAATCGCTGACATTTTAATGATAGAAAAAGTCAAATTTTCATACTGAATAGGGACTTTTAACCATTTACATTTTCAAAGATACTAAAATAAATCATACTCCTACAAAGTGATTGTCTCGATTCAGTATGGATATTGACTCGACACGACTCGTTGAAAACAATGAAGCCGAGTCTAATAAAAAACCCAGCTTGGCACGGCTGGAGTCCAATCTCGTTCAAAATTAATTTTGAATACAATTTCATTGAAATGTTATGATAGAGGTAAAAATGATCAATAAAAAAATTATATCTTAAACTTATTCTAACAATTTCGCATCACCAAGAACATTTTTTTAATTAGAAAGACTTAAATTTTCTCTATAATCAATTTATGAATAAAGTAAAGTATTTCTTGTGTACCACAACATTTTTCAACACAGACATTAAAAAAATACTTGTTGTGAAAATGCTTATTTATTCAGTAAAAATTTTTTTTATTTCGGGATGAAAGTTTGATTTTTATACTGAAAAATTATTTCATAATGTAAAAAACAATGCAAAAATGATTTTGTTTTAGAGATGTAATTTAAAAAAATTAAAAATGCCGAAATGGCTCGTTTTTTAAAAATCGTTTTTGTCTCGAATTAAATTAAATAAAATTCTAAAATGGTGATTACAACTGGCAGTTCCAATTGTGTGAGTAAATCTCGATTGTCACCGCCGAAAATCTGCGTGAAGTCGTCGGGGGTTATCGATAAAAAATCGATATTGAGTGATAACTGTATGTGGTCCGCACCGATCGCGAGTGCCACGGATGCTCAATGAGCAGAACGGTCGACCCGGCAACTAGTCAAATAAACATTTATGTCGGTTATTATTCCTACCGGGATAGTTCAGGTCGAACCTCCCCATTTTATTCATCACATATTTAATAAATTGGTGTCAGAAAAACTGAGCCGATCGGATACCGACCGCAAACGATAATAATAACAACCAATTTAATAGTATTTAAAGAGTGATTTTGAACGATGATTAGAAAACTCCTTGTTTTAGCTTTATAAGTTTCGGAATCCTTTCTTTGATACTGATTTTCTTTCTTAACATACTTAGTTTTTTGCTGTGTTTTTGAGTTCAAAAATGTAAAAAAAAAACTGTTTTCACATCAGTCTTATTTTTATATAGTCCTTTGATTTGCATTTTCTTTTTCACTATATTCTACAAAATGATTCTAAAAAAGGCCTATGATTATGTTATGTGTGCTCAAAAGAATACTAGTAATCTATTAGAGTTTAATTTGAAAATTTTTCTCATTTTAGATTATGTTGCGATCCATATTTCTGTTATCTGACATTTACATATTTAACCACACCTCGGACAACCCCAAGAACTGTATATTAAGGGTTATCTTAATTATATGTCTGTGTTTTCCCTATCATGTACCTCAATGCACAGATGCGTAATTATCAATTCACACTTCTCCAATGTTTACCTTCTCTACAATCTAACATCACCCTCCTTTTGTATTAAGGGTCCATTCTTTTATCGGACACCTTACCATCAGCTCAAAGAAACAATATTAGATTCGAAATTAAATGAATTAAATTACTTGTTTTCCAAGATGGCCGTCTGAGATTTGTTGCATAAATCAAAAAATATCACTATGATTCATAATGATTCATATTTATCTTAAGGTTAACCACAACATCAAGGGTTAGACTTATTCAGCATATCTATAATTATAGATGACCGATTGCACGGAGCAAGGTGCGCACACCTCTATTGCAAGTCCACTATGGATAAGCTGAAGAACGCCTGGATATTCTGGTGAACTTTAAGGTAAATCAGGAACGCCATTAAAATCAAATTTTATTGTCACAATATATTTCTGTGGATTTGCAACCATCTTCAGGCTGAATTAACAACAATTTTGCTGTCTTATATCTAGCAAATTGATGATTACGCAAACATCTTGCGCAATAACTAATTAAATATTTTCAAAAAAGTGGAAGAAAGACTTGTTTGGACATTAATGGATGGATTAAATGATTTAATCAATAATGCCTCACAAGTAATTTTTTCCCAATAATTTTTAAAATTACTGCACAATATTTTAAAATTAGTTGCTTTCACCTTCATATGTCCAGCAATATTAATCCCATTATCCAATTATCCATGCTCCTGAATCCGTTTACAGAGATTACGAGACGTCTCTCAAACGTATGCGGCGTTGCACCCATTACACGAAAATTGATAAACCAGATTGAAACATAAACTCAAAAGTGTACGAGATTTATTGCTGAACATACTCCTTTGACTTTATATTCCAATCTGATTTATCAATTTTCGTTTAATGGTTGCAACGCCACATACAGAATATTTAATTAGTTATTGCACAAGATGTTTACATAATCATCAATTTGCTAGATATAAGACAGCAAAATTGTTGTTAATTCAGCCTGAAGATGGTTACAAATCCACCGAAATATATTACGACAATAAAATTTGATTGTAATGGCGTTCTTTATTTTAATAAAAATTTACCATCATTTTTTAAATTTCTTTCAAGGTAAACTTTATCGATTATAATCGTTAAAGTATTAAATACACCACGATAGAAATGCATACACAACTGAACATACAGTCACAGAATATAGCAGTAATCACGACGGGTATGCACACACCTTACATTAAGTCAACAAGGTTCGGATATCACAGAGTAATCAAAATGTATATAAATCACTACAAAATCAGTCACAAAAACTCAAAAACAATACAAAACGTGATGACAAAAATCTAAGCAATCCTTGTACTATCAATTCCCGTAATCAATCAAAAAGTTTTCAGTCAAAAGTTATCAATAGGTATCATCGTTTCTGGCTCTCTGATTAGTAACAGTTATTTGAACGATGATATTGAAAAAGAAATTTAGAAAAGAATAAACAACTTGATAGACAAAAAATCTTCAGAATCTTTAATTGACATAAAAAGAAAACATTTATTTTGATTTAAAAATTATACAATTTTCAGATCAATTCAAACAAGTCATTTTTATCAATTTACATTAATTTGTAATGTTTTTTCATTTACATGCATAAATCTCGGAAAAATATCACAGCAGCACCACACTCATTATAAAAAATATATAATTTTCTGGATTGTTATAGGAATATTTTATTAATTTCGTCAATTCGACAACAACAAATCGGGCAATCTTTCACACCTTTTAGAGAGCACCCTTCACAGATAATGATGTGTCCACAGGGTAAAAACAGAATGGAAACTTGGTTCTTTTGACACTGGATACATATCATAGATTGTTTACTTATTGTTTTTATTTGTTCGAGCATATTTCTTTCTATGTTTTCTATGTTATATTTTTCAATTGATCCTGGATATTCTCTGATCGTTTTGCCTTTTGATTTATGTTCTTGAGGCTGAAACTGAACAATGTGGTAAAACAATGGTTCAATTTTAAAATTAATCTCACTTGTGTCAGATCCTTTCCAGCTTTACTAATCCAAGTCATTAGTTCATTTCTGAAATCGATATTTAATCGTAATTCCATAAAATTCCAGTAATATCTATTGAGATATTCTTCAGTTATAGATAATTTTTGAGAAACCATTATCCAACAACATATCTTCAATATTGATAGATCATATCCGAATATAATGTAAAGGTTCTCAACCGATTGAGTCTTGGAGGATCTCAGTATTATTCCAATGTGAAAAGGATCCTGCCAGGGATAATCATGAATCAATAAATAAAAACTTCTTTCAAAATCCTCAGTAAAGTCAGCTCTCTGGCAATTCATTCTTGCTCGGATTTAGTTCTAAAGAACTTTCGTTATACTTTAATAAAAATTACTGAATAAGTAAACAAACACCATTTTGAATCAAAATATCTAGTGTATATAACAATAATTATGGCACTTTCAGCCTAACTTTATATACGATAGAGAAGGGGTTCCTTGCACTTGTTTATATGGGATCATCAACTCTGTTTTTTCATCAAGAGTTTTCTTCGGCGATCAAAAATGTCTCTAATTTCACTTTAAAAATTAAAAACCTTTTGAAAATTGCTGATAAGAGACATTTATAAACTCTCTCAAAACCCTCTAAACGCCTTCTTCCATTATCTTTTTTATGCTTCGTTAAACATTTTAATAAAACTTCTTTTTACAACTCTCTTTGAATATATTGTCTTCGTTGTTTTCAAGTAGAACTGAAACTCAAAATACCGATTCCTTAAGTGAATATATAGTTTTATTTAAATAAATGTTAAAATTCAAATAAATCTTTTATAAAATGAATTTTGCATCTCTTAGAATAAAATAAAAATATTATACAACTATTGAAACTCTTACGTCATTTAAAATATATTCCTTCGTGTTAATAATTATCCGGAATAAATAAATACCAGTTACATTTGTCACATGACATTCACATGATATATATATATATATATATATATATATATACATATATATATATATATATTTATATGTATAATACTTTAGTTATTTTACTTTTTACTTCTCATTAGATTGTACATTTTGGTACTGTTTACAGAATAAAACTATATTTCTATTAATTAATAAAAAACGATTACTTAAGTGAATCTTTTTTATGCTTTAATTAAAAAACTGCCGTCAATTTTCAAGATAAACTAGTTTACCAATATAAATGTCACAAGTGTCAATAATTTAAAATTAGAGAAACAAATTATTTAAATTTCTATGGAGCATTTTAAGACCCTAATATAAAAGCTCTACAATCTTATTCGTGAACCCAACTTAATGGTCATTTTTACAATTTCCATTTCCTATTATTCCAAAATGAACTATAATAAACGAAATAAATGTTCGAAAAACAGAGATATTTTAATTCTAATAAATGATGTTTCCTAAAATATTAATATAATATTCATTTTTAATATTTATTATAGGTTCTTGGGACATCGACGGAATTATTAGTAGCAGACATTAAAACTTTTATTATACCACAAAAAAATGTTTAAATCTAATATTTAAACAAATTTATTTTTTTTTGAGAAACTATTTGTTTTATAAATCTTAAACCAATATAGATAAAAATATTTATAAATATTCATATTTGGTAATATAGAATATCAAAACAACCACATTGATTGCCCACATAAACTTGAACCGACTTATTCTTTGTTCTAAAGAAACTCGTCACAGAAACATTCCTTTGGTTACAACAATAGACACCATCTTATCCCCAAGACCGATAATTTGCATCTCATTGGCTTCTCAGACACATAAGAGAGAACAACAAAGACAGCATAAACTTTCAAGGGACTTAGCGGACCGCTAACCTCAGCAAAATTAAACTGTCCATCAACATCGAGAACATAATAGTCAACCCTCCCGTATCATCCATAAAAAAGCACTTAGTCTATTTTTGGCCGATGGTACAGTACAATTATTTTCGAATTTTCATCATAAATACATGAACAATTATCTTTCGTTGGAGATTGATGAAGATGTCATAATAAAAAAGAGGAATTAAAAATCAAATTAATTAATTAAAATTAAGTCGAATAATCAAATTTAATTGAATTACACAAAAAAGCAATTACATTTGCATTACATTTATTGCTTTGTTCTTTAAAGATGCAACAACTTTTCTGACACAACGAAACCAGGATCAGACTCATAATTGTGATTATCGGACCACTTCAGAACCTCAATTCCATTTGTAGTATATCGTCCAATACATGTCTATTTGTGATATTCGATACATTTTCAATTTATTTTATTTATCCAATAAAATAAAAAAATTTATCCAATCTATTTAACTATTCATTATGTGTGAGCAGCTTTCCAATTCTTTGATTTTGAATAAATTTAATTGAAATTTCTCAAAATATATATTTCTCACGTAAAGTAACAATTATTGTGAGGAATATTTGGTGTGTTGATGTTTTTGTGTAGTGTTTGCATGTTTAAATGTTGTGTGTTGATTTTGGATCGTGTCTCTCCAATCAGACGATGATTAATATTTTAATTCTTACTATCTGAAACTAATTTATTTAAATTTAGATTTAATATTCAAATTTAAAATTATTTATTATTTTGGAAAACTGTGGAGAATGAAAGAAGAACACCAAAACCACGGAACGAAGGAGTAAAGAGAGAAGGTACAAGTCGAAATTATAAAGTCAGAAAAATAATTTGTTGGGCATGTCTTGAGGAAGGTTTTTTTTAGAAGAGAATGTCCGAACGTTAAGTGTAACCATTGTCAAAGAAGAGGACATCTACGAACACAATGCTATGAAAACCCAAATAGGTTTAAAGAACGTGACCAACGGAAATGGGACAATAATAGAAATCGTTGGAAAGACAGGAGAGATTATTGTAATCAAAGATATTGAGAACGACCGGATTATATGAATATGAACTCCTTTTCGATCAGATTAATTAGACGTAAAAATATTGAATTATTAATACTGATATGTTATTTATCAAAATTGTTATTTTTACGAAAAGAATTTATTATTATTATTTTTAATATACAATAATTTTACAGAATTACATTTTAATATTTTATCTGATTTAGTTTAAAAACAACTTTAAACATTTATATAATGTAACTACAAATAATTACTTCCCAATGTTTAAATTTATTCACATTTCACAATCGATTTTTGTAAAATGTTTTAAATAATTATTTATATTAATATAAAATTCATGAATATTTATATTTGGATATAATTTCTTAACTTGAATTAATTTCCTTTGAATTTATTAAACTTTAAACTTCGAAATGTTTAACAGTTATTTTAATAATATTTTTATATAAAACTTTTATACTCTTACAAAATAATACTTTTACCTTACTTTTAAAACTATTTTAATTTTAATTTTAAAATTAAAAAAAATTATATAATTTGTTTAAAAATAATATTTAGTTCCCAAATAAGTTTATTTCACATTTATTTCTAAAATCATTGAATAGCACTTAAATTAATTAAATCATTTAATGTGGAAATTTTTACTCGCAATTATACGGTTTTTGATTACACATTACCTACTTTCAAGGAGTTTATTCATTAAGAATTATTTAAAAAGTAGATCGTGTACACCAAGTTGTTAAAAGTTATAACGAAACTGCAGTGACATTGCCAAATCATTCGCACATCTCATTTGCACCGACCCGCACCATACAACCAATAATATAACAATAACTATGGTAACAAAGGGTTTCTTAGTTAAAATTTCATATGATTAAAAATTAATTTTATAACAATAAATTGTTGACCGAAATATGCAACCAGAGAAGAAAAAACATCAGTCTAAGAAAAAAGTTAGCTATCATTTCCTTTTTTTCGAAGAAAATTTCTTTTTTTTGAAGAAAATGATTTTATCACATTTATAAAATGATATTTTAATAAACGTTAAACAATTCGAACTATAAATAGGTGGATTTGAAGATTACAAAAGAAACTAGTAAATCAAAAAAATATTTTTTATATCCAATCTTTATGCGGGCAAAACTGTACTTTGCCAACAAATATTAAAAAAAATATATGAAATATTAAAAATAGGTTTCTAAATTCCATGGATACATATATATATATATA
>MQRK01224437.1:0-16310 GCA_001938485.1 Girardia tigrina | reverse complement strand
GTGTTAATATATGTAAAATTTTAAATTGTAATAAATGTTATTTTTCTGTTGTATATTCATTTTTTGAACTTTATGTCATTTTGTTCTCAAATAGCTGCCGCACCCTGTATATATATAGAGAGAGAGAGAGAGAAAAGAAAGAAAGTAAGCTAGTTTAAAAAAAGAATGGAAAAATGAAAAATGAATAATAAAATAATAATAATGGCTTCTCAGATTTTAGATATCATTTATTTACATTTTTCGTACTACAAATTCTCCTAATTTAAATAATGATTATTGTTTCTTATTAAAGATTTTTTTGGTTAGAATTGCATATCGGAACATGACCATGGATCTAGTGAAGTTCTTATGAAGTCTTTACCTCTAAGATTAACAGGTTGCAGGCTTTAAAATACATTGTTTTAAATGTTAAAATTTAATTTTTCTTTTAACCAATAAAATTTAAAGTAAATATTTTGAATAAAATATTTCTTTTCAAGTGAGTTTAGATTATGGTTGAGAAGTATTAAAAATTGATTGATGAATTTGCGCGAAGGCACTATTACGGATTGTCATAAAGACGATCCAAATTGTGATTACAATAAATGTTATCACAAATGTGTGAGTTCTCTTAACATCCATATTTCAATCATGAAACTGAATGTTTCCAACACATATTCAAGTCCATAACTTGATAAAAAAATTTTCCTTAGAACATATGAAACTAGTGATATTAGTTCATTTTTAGGAGTGGTTAAAGATTATTTTTAAAATTGATCTTTTTATCGATCTCAAATATATTTTTGAGGTTAACATGAAAAGTTTTATGCAAATTACGTTGAGTTACAATCAATAAGAAACGTTAATATTCAATTTTAAATAACAATGAAAATAATTAAAAATATCTAATTACTTTTGGGAATGTTTCTGATAAGATCTACTGTGTTGAATACATAGTTTTCAGTCGATGATTCTCAAAATAAAATTTTAAATTGAATTGATCACATTTGTTCTGAAAGATTATGACAGAATAAAACTACATCAACCTGGTCATCAGAAGACACTAGAAACCCTAAAAATGCCTGAGACCCTACAGATATCCAAGAAAATTGATCGCCTGGAATCCATTTTATCATTTCAAAAAGTCATACATAAACGATGTGTATAAGTTTTGAAGTGTTGAAATTTAACATTGTTCGTTTTGGTTTCACATCTAAAACTAGCATAACCACAAGTTTCAAATTTATTTAGCGCATAGTTTTACAGTTTGACTTCATTATTAGAGAGAACCAGTTTTATCACGATTTCTTTTTAAGACTGAAAATTTTGTGAGGAAACAGCAAGAAAATTGTTTAAACAATGAATGTGACATCTCTAACCCTTTCTAGATAATTGCCATTTCTTATAACTGTTTCTTCTTTCACTTCACTTATATTGACTTTTATCAATATCAAATACAATGTACCGGACTCCTCCGAAAATAAGCCCAGTCGAAATCTGGGATTATTTTCGGAAAATTCTCGAAATTACTTTGTTTTTAAAAAAAGTATAGTAGATTTTATAAAATTATGTATATTCATTTTTACTTATTTTAATTGCCCATTTTTCGAAAAAATACGATTTTCCGAAAGATGTCCCAGGGATTATTTACGGAAATATCCGGTATATGTAAATTTAAGAGAATAACTCTGGATCATGATATCAGTGTCTTCAAAATTCATAAAAGACGTAATCATAATAGTTTTTAAATATCAGTTACTAAATAGAGTAAAAAAGCTTCTAACCAAATTGATGAAATTTGACGAACGACGACGATTTTCTATCTCAAGAAAAATGATATTCCTTCTAATTTTGTTTCCAAAAATACATATTCTGGAAATATTGATCCCTTATATTTGATTTTATAAAAACAAGACTTTTTGTTTGTTTTTGAAAGTAAATAAAAACATTTAAACTTTTATGCTTTCTTAGAATATAACAGAAAGACATGACAGTAATTGATCCAATTTTTACTCAAACATTCAAAACTTTATATACATATATGTACAGTGAAACTATTTTACTTACAACACTCCCAAATTACCACTTTTTTCCAATCATGAAAATTGGCAAATTACAAAGGGTTGACTGTATATATATATATATATATATATATATATATATATATATATATATCAAAGCCGTAGCTAGGGATTGGGCTACGGGGTCTGCAGCCTCAGCTCCGAAATTGGCACCATGTATAAAAAATAATAATATTTGTCTTATTATTTCAGTGTTAATTTTCCGGTTTCACGTCTCTTAAAACTGATGATAAGCGATATGTTATTGTATATCAACGCATACTTGCTTATACAAGCTAAGAAATTAGAAAATCATATTGGGATTTTTTATACTAAAATAAATAGGCTGATGAAAAAAATAGCAAGCAGTTAAAGATGTAGTTCAAGTTCTTCAGAATTGCAGAGGGAATGGAGATATTGAATTCGGCTCTATATATATTTGATGTAAAGAAATGTCGGTAACCGTTTTTTCACCGAAATTGAAAAAGACCGCAATTTTGCCGCAAAGAAAAATTCAACACAAAAAATAGTTTTCTACAATTAATAAATCGTAAAAATTATCGACATATTCGCCTATAGAAATAAATTCGACGCATAGTAACTTGTACTCGACATATATTAACCAAACCGGCCGCCAAAAAAACAGTTTTTTAACGAAACCGTGTGTGAGGAATGTTTTGAATTTTTTTTATTTTGCTTAAATATAAACAAGTTAATAACAATTTAAGCGCAATTTCCTTATGTTATTCGGTGCCCAAATATTAAAACGTTTATATCAGTATTTGACTATGATTAATTTTTTGTTACCGAATGAAAGGATATTTTTGAAAACTTTCTTCGGCAATATTGTTCTAAATTATTGCAGGAATCGATTGGTAAATGTTTCAAGTCGCTATATAAAATTAATTAAAATTAATTAATTAATCCATATGAAATTAATAGTTGTCTATTAATTATTAAAACGTTTATATCAGTATTTGACTATGATTAATTATTTGTGACTGAACGAAAGGATATTTTTGAAAACTTTCTTCGGCAATATTGTTCTAAATTATTGCAGGAATCGATTGGTAAATGGTTCAAGTCGCTAAGTGGTCTGATTGCCGAGATATAGGCCAAAAACTGCATTTTTTCGAGGTTTTTTGGCTTTTCCAGGAAATCAATAAAGGAATTCCGGGAATTTTTTGGCCAACAATCATCCTCCGAACTTGCTTAACATATTTGCTTTTGGAACTAGCCCTCGATATTGCTTCGTTGAGGAGGAGATACGACTTAAAGCTGCGGACACACATCCACACAGAAATAACCAATTAATAATCGCAATTGTCAGTATGGAAATTGCACTAAAAATAGAATTTTTTTGAATAATTATAAAGCATAGAATTTTTTTGATTAAATATAAAGCATAGAATTTTTTTTGCTGAATTATAAAGCATAGAATTTTTTTTGCTTAAATATAAAACATAGAATTTTTTTGCGTAATTAGAAAGCATATAATTTTGGTTAACATTGGTTATAAAGTGCTGCAGCGAAATAAAAAATGTGTTAAGCTTGGATGTAGTGACGAAAATTGCAGATTTAATATCAATGCCCATATAAAGAATAGTATAAATGCATGTATTATAACAAAAATTAATAAGATTCACTCATGCAAAAGAGGAGCTCTAAGTTGGAGGTGTCGTCCGAACGTTTCGTGGGCGCTAACGCACAGGCTGGACTCAGGGGGTCACCAGTCGGCATACACCCGGATATCGGCTTTCGGACCGGTAGCCGTACGGGCGGAAATAATTCTTGTCTTGGATAACGGTCGGCTCGGTAAACTCATCGGTTCACGAAACGATGATCCACTCGATACGTCCGACTGAGTTCCTCGTGTGACGTTCCCCAAAGTGAGGTGTCGCTGGATTCGATTTGATCGGGTTCATCGCTCGTGACATAATGTGGTTTAACAAACGTTGCGATAGGGTTGTATTTACCAGTTGTGATGAAAATAAAATAAAGATAACGCACTTATTAATTATTTATTTCCATTAAATCTATTTTTATTTCAACATTTGACAATTATAATAAATTATTTAAACAACTTTTTATTTGTTTCTGTTTTTTTTACATTAAATATTTCTCGGTCGATTGAACGAATCACCACAAACACAATCCTAACGGTGTTGTAGATTCATGGCCGAAATTTCTTTCAATTTTTTGGGTACGGGATATTATTACTAAATTAAAATTTTTTTTTAATAACTTTTAAACTTAAACTTTTTAAGCGTTATGTATGAATACGAGTTTAAACTTGAAACTTTTAAAGTTAAATTATTTGTTTGCCAATTTTATAAAAATTTATTCACATTTATTAAAAAACTTAACATTTTATTAAACAACTTAGCAAATTCTAATACATTTTATTAAACAACTTAGCAAATTCTAATACATTTTAATTGGAATTTTTCAATTTATCAAGTTGTTATTTTCGAAAAAAAGTTATTTTCCAAGAATGTGTTTTCAAAGAACTCTTTTTCGAAGAAAGTGTTGGATATCATCTAGGATAAGGCCGAGAAGTTCCATGGTATCTCATAAATATAGTACATAAAGAAAACGTAATTAAACTAGATGCAATTCAAAATACTACAGTAAACTAACAAATACATCAAAACTGGATGGAATTTCGAACTGTTTCTAATGTCTTTCTGAGTTACTAATAAAGTTGATCATCAAAACGTTTAAAAGCAGTGGTGTTGCCGGAACGTCGTTCCGGTACTTTCTTTTTGGACAGGAACGCGTTCCGAAACTAAAGATGAAATGAATGGCCCACCACAACAATTATTTAAATCAGATGATTATGTAAAAACTTGGTTAAGGTCTCATCGTTCAGCGGATGACAACAAAACAAGGAAAATTCCACCAAAAGATCCTGAACATAATCCTATTTGGAATATTTTATAAAAACCATTAGTGTTTTCATGTATTGTTAAAAATATTTATGTAATATTGTTTGAGTATCTACTATGCGTATTTTATAATTTGTTAACTAATTTTTATTAAACGTTCCTATTATTGTAATAAACATATATATACATTTACGCAAAATGGGTTTCGTAATGATTTTCGTTTCCTTTCCTTTTTATGTTATATATTGGGCCGATCCTGGCGACGGATGAAAATTGGGGGAAATCTCCCCCCGTCGTCAAATTTGGGACATGAGACCGCACAGAGCGGCCACCTACCCATAATCGGCCCTGTCTATATAATTATATATACGCGTTCCGGTAAAAAAAATTAGCACAACACCAGTGTTTAAAATGGTTGTAAAACTACAGCAATGTCGAAGTTTTATTATGTATCACTGTTTATAGAAATGTAGTTTGCAAAGAATATCGTATATTTTTTTGGATTAGTTCTATATCTCTTGAGAAATGGTTTCATTCATTTGAGAGTGAAAATTATTAATAAAAAATAGGAATTTGTTTAAATGAATTGAAAACTGCCGCATTTGTGTCTTATATTTTAAGTAACTTCGACACTAACGTTCTCATCAAAAATGTAAGAATAGTTTAATTTTAGGGATATAAATGTTGAGATCCTGTAAATAAGAAAAATATAAAATATATAAAATGAATGTACCATTGTCCTAAATAAAAACATTAAAAAAATAAATAAATCAAATAAAAAGGACTGATAATCCCATTTTAACCTTCCCTTTGTTTGAGCAGGTTGCTCAGGGATTCGAGGTGGTTAATTGGGATAATAATAATAAAGAAATATATATAAATCTTAGTAACTATTTATTATTTATCATTAGTATTAATTTAATATTAAGTTATAACATTATTAATTTTATCTTTATTTATTTTTATTATACTATTATTATTATTACTATTATTATTAGAATTAAAATTAGTATATTCCTTTATGGCGAGTTTTTCCTTCATCCTCAGGGACCCATTCATTATGAGGGTACTCCTGATTTAGGCGGAGAAATTCGCCAAAGAATAGTCTTGATAAAAATTTATATAATTATTATTTGATTATCACTATTATTATTATTAGTATCATTATTATTACAATTATTTTATTTATAAATTATTATAATATACCATTTTCCGGTCAATTTAGTCTTTTTGCCAACCAATTTAGTCTATGCTAGCATAAATTTAGTCTTTTTACCAATCAATTTAGTCTTTTTGCAAATCAATATAGTTCTTTAATAGGTAATAAATATTTTAATATAAAATTTAATAATTAACGAAAAAAACCAAAAGTTAATTTATTATTGGTGAACATATGCTACACCAGCAGCAGCATTGACAAGATTCCGAAATATGTAATGAAAGTATCCAGAGCAATCATTGGAAGTTACTGTCGTTGTTTCTGCCATTATTAATTCGGACAATGTTCCAGTTGCGCCTTGCCTTAATTTAGATCTAAGACAATTTTTTATTTTAGNNAATGAATTCTCAATGGGATTTAGCATATAAGAATATGGCGATAAAAATTTAAATGTAAATCCATATTGGGTGGTTATTCTCTGAATATCATTCTTCCTATGAATACGTGCGTTATCCAATATTAGACAGACATTATTCATTCTTTTAACATCTCGAAGGTACCTGCAAAGTTCATCGACATAATCATTAAAAATATCAGAATTAACTGTAGAATTGGAAATTCTTTTGCAAAATCCCATTCCATCAATTGTAAGGCTTGCTATTAAGGATATCGAACGCCCCCTGACAACAGGCATTCTTACAATTGATCTGGTGCCTATTATAGATCTTCCATATGATTGCTTGAGATGTAAATTAAACCCGCTTTCATCAATAAAAACCACTCTAGAATAATCATTTTGAAATAATTGCCAAACCATATAGCATATTGTTTTCTCATTTCGATTTTGTCAGGCATATTTACTCTATCAAGCTCACGATGTGTTAATTTCATCGTAATTCTAAGTTCTTGAAGGCATCTATTGATAGTAGAAATAGAAACGACATGCCTATTATCAGATTCTATCTGCAGAGCTCTTTTAACTTCATTTAAAGTATATTGAGAGTTTAAAGTCCCAATATTCTCAATTGCATTTATGATTTCTAGTGTTAGTATGGTTTTACTACTATCACCTCTACTCATTGCTTCAGCTTTTCCACTTAATTCATATGCTTTCAAAATAGTCTTCGCAGTACTATAGTTAACTTCTAATAATGTTGATGCTTCTTTAATGCTTTGGACATGCTCGTTTACAAGACGAATCAAGCTTAATCGTTTTTCATTGGAAATAGAACAGTTATTTCTAGAATTTGTTCTATTCCTGATAGATTTATTGGATTTATTTCCACTATTATACTCCATTAAATTCAACCATTTTTTTTAATGCCTAAAAAGCGCGGGAATCGGTTTTTAAAATATTTTCAAATTAAAACTATTTTAATAACTAAATAAATTAAACTATTTTATTATTAAGACTATATTGATTAAGAAAAAGACTAAATTGATTTGCAAAAAGATTAAATTGATTGGCAAAAAGACTAAATTGATTGGTAAAAGACTACATTTATGCTAGCATAGACTAAATTGGTTGACAAAAAGACTAAATTGACCGGAAAATGGTATAATTGTATCATTAAAATCAATATTATTATTATTATAATTATTATGCAAATTAAAAAGAAAAAATAAAAACTTACCTAAAAATTTTTAAAAAATTAAAAATGAAACTTTCCTCTTGGGCGATGAATGATGATCGGTTTAACCGATTGGCGTCATTGCATCGCCCAAAAGAATGTAATTTGAAACTAGTATAATTTTGATAAAAATCCGCAGTTGGCGGATAATTGAAAAAAATAATTAAAAATCAACCAGATGATCATAAAAATGTGAAAAATTAGTACCACATGTCGGCAAAGTTGCATCAAAAGTAATTTGCAGTGATTGCAATTTTGATTGCAATTTGCAATAATTGGAATTTTTCAGAGTGTTTTGAGCCACATGTTGGCTTGAATCAGGGCGAAAAAATAGTAGAATATAAAAATATAATTTAAATAATAAAAATTTTCATATATTAATAAATATTTTTATATATATAAAATAAAATCGGGTATAAATACCCTCTAAAAATTTAAAATTTTTCAACACAAAAAAAAGTAAACACAATCAAAATCAAAATTCAAATATAAAAAAAACTTCATCAAGCATCAACAAATTATTATTCAACCTCAAGTATTATAGTAAAGAATCATGTACAAATTTTGTGATTATCAAATATAAAATTGTATAATATTTGTTATTGATCTCAATTGCAATAAATTTAACAGTATCAATTATTGAGCTGGGTTCGAGCTACGAACAAGCAACGCAGCCTTCGATGAAAGTTGATTAAATTCAGAATTATATATTTTCTTTGAACAGAATTATTCAAACGACAATTCAATTAATTATACCCAGCATTAAACGTACTAAACGACCAGCATAAAAGACACGATATCATTTGCACCCAATTCAGAATTTATCAACATCTAACTTATCCCATATCATCTATGATGTCACTGAACAAAATTTAGTTTGTAGTAATGCTTTCAAAATTATTAGTTTGAGATTAATTCAAGATTTAGTTTTGATCAACTCAGAAATTAATGAACAACAATTAGCTCATCTGTGGTCAATATTTTAGGTAAGTATCAGTTCTCCTCCGATGTTTCTCCTCTGAATATTTCTCCTCCGGTCGTTTCTCCTCTGACGTTTCTCCTCTGATTATTTCTCCTCCGGTCGTTTCTCCTACGACGTTTTTTGTCCCGGCGCATGTATTATTTAATTTTTATACCTCATAAATAAATGACTAAAACACTTGATTAATATTATTTTATCTAATAAAACTTGAAACTGATCACATTATTTATTTATTTATTTTAATTTATTTATTTACAGTTCGTAAATAATAAAAAAATAATACACATAAATTTTTACATTTTTTACAAATTTTTCAATTATAAAATACAAAAATATTTATATACAAAAATAGTTTTAACTAAAAGGGGAACCTAATTACATCGAACCTTCATAAAACTTTTATTTATAAAACACACAACACCGAGTAAATGCAATTCAAAATGTAACTGTTGTTGTACTGAGCAAACTTCCTTCAAATGATGCTATTAGGCTGATCATTCAAAGATTTATTAAATTAGTGCTATTTTTATTAAAATATTAAATTAATAAAAATTAATTTTATTTTTATTATTTTATTAAATAAGTATTTGTCACGACCCTTTTGTTCACAACATTTTTAAGCGCTCTGAGCCCCCAGTGACTGTTAAGGGTCAGCCACAACACGATTCCAGTTAATATAATCCGTATGCTACTTTCAATATTCGTTGGTGCAATATAATTATTAAGGGGTCGGACGCCTCTTCTCGCTCGACATCTGTCTAACAGTGCCGAGTCTGAAGGGCCTGCGGGTTCGGTTCAAGACGGGACGGGCTATGGGCCCCCCACCTAGCGGAGCGTCGCTCGGGGATGATTTTATTCGAGTTGGAACTTTTAGTACGTAATTTAGAACTTACGGCAGTGTTGTGTTCGGATGTGACTTATTGCGTTTGTATGTTATGTCTTTACTAACTTATGGCACTGTGTATGTTGTTACGTAACTAGAAGAAGTATTGTATTAGAGCATATCATATAAGAGTCGTTATTAATGATCGCTATTTTATTAGGAGATCGATAACCAACAGCAGCTTCAATCAACTTTGCTCTGACCCTACCGTTTCTGCCGGTCAATTTACATACTTAGCCTAATTTATTATGAGTCCGTAAATGATTCAGTTCATAAACTTCTCATCTTTCTAGGCCGAGCTACTAAAATTCGTAACTATTTCAATTAAAATAACTAAGGTCGTATAAAATCAGATTAACACCACTTATTTTACCTAATTATCTATTAGAAAATTATTACAAAAATTAATCGTTTTTTTTTATTCTAGACTATGGATTTGAAACAATTCTTTACTGCTTCGCATTCTATCCTCAACTATCACATTTATTACTATTTTAGATAATTTTACGTTCTATTTCCAACTATTTGGTTGTTAATATTCATTCGAAGTTCTTATAAAATTCACAAGAATAATAATAAAAATGGTTAGGTGTTACTTATAATTCTTTTAAAGGAAAATTTCAAATCGACAAAATTCCTTAACCTAAATCTTTTCTCAGCTAAAGAAAATATCTAACCCAATAAGTAATATAAGTCATAAAAATTTAAAGAATTTTCAAATCAACAAAATTTCATAAATCTTTTCCCCTACATGGGAAACGTCCAAAATAATAATTAATATGAAATCATAAAAATTCAGGTAAAAAATTATATTTGTTTTAATTTATCAATGCATTTACTAGATCAACTAGTATATATCGATTTTAATGTATCGACAAATCCGATATAGTTTATTGATCACCCGGCGTATGCCAGCATCCTCGGTGGTTAGCGCGTTCGGTAAGAGCGTACGAACGGCTCCACCCCGTTAATGTGCGGGTCGACGTGATGACCGCTCTCGAATTCGCGATCGGATATCGACCTGATGTCGATAATTATGGGAAATAGCGGCTCCCGTCGCTCACTTGCGACGCATTTATCGATGGTGACGCTGGAGACATCGAGGGGACAACGGCGGGAACGACGGTCGCTTACTACACTCTCTAAAAGGTAATTTGTTTCGCAAGTTTATCTAAAAATTAATTCGTCTGTTTCTGTTCATCATTATACAAAATTAATATAAATTATTATAAATTAGAGTCGGTACCGTATATACATATATTCGAACAATACGAAAACAAATTTACATTTAAATTTCTCTATCGGCTTTCCGGAAAAATATCTTTCGATCGTTTGATTACGAGTTTGTTTATCGTGTGATAACTGAGTTCGTCGGAATTACTGTCAATGTTGGCTCGAATCCTGTTGTATGTTGCGGTGCGCTAGTTTTGTAATATCTTGTCGTATGTTTTATTGTCGTTTCGTTTTCGTTTTGTTTAGTGTTGGCAACTTTTGTGTTTTTAACTATTCCTTTTATATTTGCAGGACGACACACCGGACTCCATTGCCCACCAATCGGTCATCGACAGTCGATTGTCTAGGTTTTTTCTGATTACGGATTGGTCAGCCGAGTAAGTGTGTTGTTTAAAATTTTTCGATTTTCTGAAAATTTATATTTTATTATAGGTTTTGATGTCCGTGTGCCGGTTGCACCCCTACTCGTCAACAATGTCAGTGTGCGGTCACCTGAGGCCGCGATTCTAATTTTAGAATTCAGCTGACTCAATGGGTAAATTTTAATTAGTCTTTGTACTTTAATTAATATTTTATGTTCTTTTACAGGGGTATATCTCTCCTCCTGGACCTGCTGCAAACTTGCGGGTGGTCTCCAGCTACGGATCTCGCTAGGATCTTCCTCTGAAGGGTCGGCTGGCCCTGAAGGTCCACCGGGTTGTCCAAGAGGTGATTTATTTATTTTTGTCGGGTTTTTTAATTAATTTTTTCCTTGTTAGGGTTGCCAACTCTTCTCCGGGTGCTAGGAAGGGCACCGAAAGGATCCTGGCGACACAGGACTGCTCTTTTGTTGGTATTTAATATATGTATTATATCATTGTCTTTGTGTTTTTAATTATAATTGTTTTTTCAACCGCAACATATTCTTCAAATAATGAATAAATAATTTCAACAGTTTCAATTTTTATTTGAAAAAATAATATAATTTAAGTTATTTTATTTATTTAATTATGAAGTATTAAATTATATCAGTGTTTTTATTTGGAGGAGAAACGTCTGGAAGAGAAACGATCGGAGGAGAAACGACCTATCCCCATATTTTCAAATGGTCAAGATCTAAGAATCATTCATAAAAATCAAAGGATATGAATACTGCATCTTTTGCATTTAAATGAATACTAAATTTAGAGAATGTTTCTTAAATTTGATGAATTGCATTTTTAGATATAACAAAATAATTATCCTGTGTTACACGAATTCGGTATTAAAGTTAAGTTATTTGAGTAAAAATTGAGTCGTGAATTGTAACATTAATTTAATCTGAGTGATTGAGGTTAATTAGATATAAAAAATTAAATGTTTTATATTTTATATGAAAAGTTTTTGTTTAAAATGATGGATGCCAATGTCGAAAAAAATGAAAAGAATGTTAGGTAAATGTTATTGAAAATAAATGTTGTTGAAGAGTTGAATTATGTTTTAACGATAAATAAAAAAGATAAAATGAATATAATAAAAATGATGATCTAATTAAATCAAGGTGACTGTCATGTCAGTATTGACTGCTTCAGACGGTTTCGGATCAAATTAGATCGGAATTTTGAAGCGTTTTTCGGTTTGAAACTGATAATCAGAAATTAACTATGGTATTTCACGAGATTTGTATCTTGGTCTTCATGTTTTGATGGCGACAACAGGCACTATGCCTTCAAGTGAGACAAATGACATACAGCGAGACACTGATACGAAATATTTAGGATTGTGAATTATTAAGTTTTTTGCGATGATTAACGATGGTATAGCTATCGGTTATGAGTGGCTAATTAAGCTGTTTAAAAAAATAATTCGCGAAATTAATTCCTGTCCCAAAATCCCGCCAGTGCATTGCACCTAAGTCGTGATGCACGATTTGCGAACATCATTTTTAGAAAATTTTTAGATCAGTAATTGATGATTAGAAATTATAGGTTATAAATTTCTTGACCAGGAGGGGATTTTTTTACATTAAACATCTTTATATTTTTTGCCGCATCCCGCCAGAATTATAACTTTTGATCTTCATTTTAATACAAAAATATATACATGTATACGCAAAAAAAATTATTATTTAAATTAAACAAATAATTTACTAATGATTCATTAAAAATTCCCAAAAATGTTGTTCCTCGCAAAAAGCAGGCAGTTCACAAAATATACAAAAAGAGATAGAATCAGTTTATCTCTTACCTAACTATTTAAATCTGTTATATCATCTTTTTTGTATAGCATTTTACAAGCTTTTTTAATGACAAATGAACTGCTGTTATTAGTAGAACATTATTAGACAATTTTTAATTTACTGCACATAAAAACTGTAAAAATGTCAATACATAAATATACCCATATATATAAATACATATATTTTTTTTACAAAAATTCACAAAGTACAAATAAAAATTAATAATTTTTATAATTTATTTAAATTATAATAATTAAATTATAATTTTCTCTATTATAAATATTGAATATAAATGAAATTAAATTGACGTTGTTTAAACAAAGTATTTTGTTTACTCTATACTGTTTTGTGTTGGTTTTACACATCATTTCAAATATGGAAAGTGGGATGTTTAAATTAGTAACCGTAGCAACTGTATTGTGATATTTCCTACCATTATTTTCCAATATTAATTCTTTGATGTATTTAATGTGTTTAAATAAAGTACTAGAAATTTGCAATATGTAAAATAGTTTATTTTATATGAAATTTAATCTGGAAATTGTGTGAATATTATTCAATAAAACGATATTGTATTACACATGAACGTCCAAAGTATGTATCAAAAAAAATAATATTTAAAAATGAACTTTTTATACTTATGCTAGTGGTGACGTATTTTCTTTTAAAGTTTTTAAGACACTCGATTAAATCTTTGAATGGAATTTGATTTTGGCGGATTGTGAATATCACTTTATTAATTGTACAGACATTTTGAATTAGAATATCAATTTTTTTATGGTTAATTGACGAAATGTTAAGAATGTTGAGTATTATTTAAAAATTATTCAAACTTTTATTTTGAATCTGTTATCAGTTTCAATAATCACTTAATAGGTGTTGATTTTTGATGCTATTAAAAGTAGTAGAAATTTGTGAAAAGAAAAAAGTTAATTTCACTCATTTTGAAAAACAATTCAGATAAGTTCACAATGATGATAAATAGAAATGGAAAATGATATAGCTAAAATAGTCTAAATTTACAGCTTAAAGTATTTGATTTTAATTTCTATATTAAATAATTCTACAATTAGAAAATTGACGTTCAAAATTTTTTTTAAATTTCACTTTTAGAAAAAGTAAATATTTTTAATATTTATGCATAATTATATTGTTTCAATGCATCAATAAATACTCATTAGTGTTTGATAATTTTTTCGAACAATTCCAAATAATGTTTAAATTTATCAAATTCATTAACTCTTCGTCATGTGAATTTGTTCTAATTTCAAATGGCAATCAAATTTAAACTAAAAGAATCATCATCAACTTGCAATACGAAAGTAGAAATTATAAATAAATTTTATAAGTTTTGATATTTAATTAGAACCAAAATCATGATGTTGGTTTTGGTTGCGAAGATAATTTTATCGACGACATTTGCAACAACAAAGCGCTTTCTTTCAACACTAAAAAGAACATTGTTTGTAAATTCAATGATTCATTAATTGACCGTTTGCACAAAGACTATGGGTATCGTCCGTCAGTTTTAAAAATATGTTGTCTCAAATTGATTTCCGTTAATAAACCGATTGATGAAAATATTTTGAATGATTTATATTGGAAGGTGATGGTGTGTAGGGTTGATAACAACAAAATAAGAGAATGGGTCGATAAAATCGACGAAATTCATAAAATCTTCTTGGAAGAAGTCAGAGAATTCAGTAAAAGATGTTTGGTCTGTAGTTTTTGTGGAGTCAGACAAGCTTCCGTGCTCTATTTACCATGCGGACACATAATCAGTTGCAGCGAGTGTTCTAGCGAGTACACGGCGTGTAAGTGCTGCGGCTGTGACATCACTGAACGACACAATGTTTATGTTTAATGACAATTTACAATCGCTTGCAATTAAAAGTCGTCAATGATCGATGTGAATGCCATTTTAAATTGATTGTCCATAAGAGTAAGTTATTTTTAATACATGTAAAGAACATTGGGGCAATTTCCATTACCATTTTTATTGCAATCACATTTAGAGTCATCGCGACTCTCGGAAGATCGTTCATCGTTTGACATCGCTCTAATTGGTCTTTTATTTCTGTTTTTAATCATGATTATTCGAACAATTTTTACAAGCTTTTATTACGTTTCATTTGTTTGTCTGTCTGTCTGGATGCATCAAATCTTGCGATCGAAAATTCACCCACTTCCCGTTCACCTAGCGACATGAAACTTTCAGGACTGATGTATTCTAGGTGACAATACACTTTTTCACTGTCACTGCTCATCTACCGCCTTTAGTTTGGCCGCAAAAGTAATTAAAGTGTCGTTCTCATGTTTTCCTCAGTAGTAGGCTTTGATAATTCAGTCAAAAAAGTGTGGGAAGTGGGTGAAATAGATACAGAACGCAAACATATGAAAAATTATAAAAGCTTGTACACCAAAATTTTTTTGGTATGATATTATTCTAAGTTATTTTTTTAATTATATAACTTTAACAATAATGATTAATAATAATAATTTAAACCATTTCTCAATAAAACCCAAAATTATAAAACTTTTTATTAGGTGTACAACTAATTAATTTCGTATTTGTTACCTCATTTCGAATTTGTTACTAACCTCATATCTATTTATATAGTCAATAGTCAATTTTTTTATTACAGTCAAAATGTCGAATTACGTTCCAACAAAACAGCATTTGCGGAGAGGTTTGCTTTTGTTCTTTAATTTAAGGAAAAGTGCAACAGAAGCACATCGTTTACTCTCAGAAGCTTATCCTGAATATGCTCCAGAGGTTAGAGTAAGTCAGCAGTGGTTTGCACGATTTAAAAGTGTCGATTTTGACACAGAAGACAAAGAGCGATCAGGTCCATCAAAAAAGTTTGAAGACAAAGAATTGGAGGCATTACTGACAAATTATAAAAGCTTGTACACCAAAATTTTTTTTGGTATGATATTATTCTAAGTTATTTTTTAAATTATATAACTTTAACAATATTGATTAAAAATAATAATTTAAACCATTTCTCAATAAAACCCAAAATAATAAAACTTTATAAAATTGTTAAAAATGAATTTAATTTAAATCTAATTAAATGCTTTTCTTTTTGATTTAAAAAAAAATATTAAACTTAATTTTATATAAATATTTAAAAAATGACTGTGAGGAATATTTTAAATTTGGTATGTTGAAATTCGTCTGTTGAATTTTGTATGTTGAGTTTAGTATTTGGAAATGTGTTTCTCCCACCCAGATGGAAAATTGATATTTTAGATGTTCACGATAAATAATTATTCGAGTATAATTTATATAATT
>MQRK01224432.1:9096-20814 GCA_001938485.1 Girardia tigrina | reverse complement strand
CAAGAAGCTCCCAGAAGGAAAAATGTTCCAAATTAGGTAAATTTTCATTTTCTAAAAAAAATTGTGGGGGCTCGTATGGAAGTGTTATCATAAAAAATTACAAGGATTCCAGGAAAAATAATTTAAAATTTTTAAAAAATTTAAAATATTTTTAAAGTAACAAAATGTCAATAAATAAATGTAACGATTACGTAATTACTGACTTCACTGACTTATTTTAGAAATTATTCGAATTAATTTAGGAAATATTTGTATCCCGATTTCAGAATGAAATAAATGTTTATTAATTTGTTTCATATTTTTCGGCATGTTTAATATATTTTATAAATATTTTTTTATATTTAAAATTGAAGATTTTTTTTGTAATAGATTTTAAAATTATTTTCTGGTATTTTTTTACAAAAAAAAAGAATAAATAAAAAATAGTTTTAAAAAATTGGACAAAAAAGAAGTTATTTAAAAAAACATTTTAAATAATTTTTTAAAAATTTTAAAATTATTTTTCCTGGACTTCTTGTAATTTTTTATATACTTTCTTACTTTTATTTTTACAGGAGTCCATACGGAACTATACCCAAATTTTTTTATTTAAAATATTATATATAATGATATATATAACTTATAATTTTTCACAATAAATTGAGCATTTTTTATATTAAATTAACTTGATAAATGAATGAGAATTTTTCTCATTAAATTCTGAATCTTTTATATTAAATTTTGTATTTGTCAAATTAAAGGAACTTGGTAAATAAATGAGAATTTTTCGTTAATAATTAAGAATTTTTCATAATACATTTAGAATTTTTTATATTTTTTTTTGCTATTTTTTAATAATTTTAAAAATATTTAATAGATTATTTTAATTTATTTTCAAAAAATTCTGTTAAATTGTTTAATATTTTTGTTTTTCTAATAATTTTTATTAATTTTTCCCTTAATATAAAATAATTTAAAAATCTTTAATTAATTATTTTAAGTTATTTTTAAATTATTTTTTTTAGTTTCAGTTAATATTTGATAATATTAAAAATATTTTACTTGCAACTACAATAAATTTTCTCTTATTAAATTTTAAAATTATTTTATTTTGAGAACTTTGAAAAATAGATGCTATTTTTCAAAATAAAAGATTTCTTTTAGAAATAAATTTAAATAAAAATTATTATAAAAAAATAGAGAAACAAATTAAAAAAACTCGAAAAAATACACACACTTAAACAACTTAAATTAAGATGTACAAAAACGAATGTCCAACATGCGGTTATAGTTAAATTGTTTCCATCGATTTATACTCCTAAACTGGCGGGACCAATAACCAAATATACCCAATCAAAGGCATTCAGTAAAACAGAAAACTCATCCTTTGAAACAGAAGAGATTCTACTTTTACAGTGTAACCATAGGTGGAATTTAGCCGGTTCGTACCGGTTCGGAAGAACCAGTTCTTAAATTTTTTTGAGTTCGGCGAACCGGTTACTAACAAGTAAAAATTTACAAATAACCGACAAACATAACTTATTGTAAACAAAATTTATGCACTTTTTTAAATTAATGCACTGAACTAATTAGTAATTTTACTGTCCAATCACAAATTTTGGCCCTAAAGAGGGCCGTATGTCTCTCTCCTTCGATTTTCGACTCGGGAATTGATGGAAATATTGGAGATTCTTGGATTTTCTTCAATAATTTCGCTTTTAATGTCGTTCGAGTCGACATTGGTGATTCTGAAGAAGAAGCAGTACTTCGCGTACGCTGATAATTGACGAATCTCTTCTCTAAAATCCTCGTATTCGATGTCGGTGGATGAGATTTTGTTTTCATTTAATTTTATTTTCTTATTTCTCAATAACGAAAAGAAAATCGATGATTCAATACATTTTATTAGTGACCAAATTCCAATATAAAAATAATTCGTTTAAACAAACGAATTCAAGAAAAAACAATTTGTCTTCCATTTTTAAACCACAAGTCATGGTTTAAATTGACGGAATTTATAATTAATAACGGAATATATATTTATATACAATGTTTTTTTCCTAAACCTTTTTTAATAAATAATTTTTACTTTCTTAATTTGAATGAAAATTTAAATTCATTCTGAAACAAGTAATGTAACGGAAAGGTTTGATCTGATATTATTGTTATTTGTTACGTAAATGTGGGCAATTTAGATTTTTATTGCACCAATTACCGTATTTTCGCGCATATAATACGCACTCGATTGTAAGACTCACCTATGCATAAGACGCGTATTTTCTGTAAATTGGTAAAAATTGTTATGGATTAGACACACGCGAAGATAAGACGCACCCAAGACAAGACTGACTGTCAACAATTTCTTTGATGTACGCTCTGTGTCAACTGGGTCTACAAGTTCATGAAGCGAAACCAACTCGTGGTCCGTGCACGCACAATTGTTGACCAAAAGTTGTCTGACGATTGGGATCAAAAACTTTCAAGCTTCCACACTTTCATCCGCAGCGAAATTTCCGAAATGAACCTGACGAATGCAGATATCATCAATATGGACGAGGTTCCAATGACGTTCGATGTACTACCAAGTAGAACCGTTGCAGAAAAAGGAGAAAAGACAATAACAGTTTCAACAACAGGGCATGAAAGGACGAATTTTACAGTTGTTTTGGCCTGCACGACATCATGTATCAAACTTAAACCAATGTTGATATTTAAAAGAGTTACAATGCCAAGAGAATCATTACCTGAAGGAGCAGTTGTTGTCTGCAATAATGAAGGGTGGATGAATGCAGATGTGATGCAGAAGTGGACAGACAAGTGCTTCCGCACGAGACCCGGGGAATTCTTTAAGACAAGGTCTCTTTTGATATTCGATTCGATGGCAGCACATAAAGAATCCAGCGTACAAGGATACATCAACCACACAGGAGCTCATTTAGCCGTGATACCCAGTGGCTTTACCAAGTTACTTCAACCTCTTAATGTGGATGATGATGACTCTGTTGCTTCGGATTCCGAGCCAATTGTAGACGAAGATCGACAGGCACTAGTTCTGATGACAATAATCAACCAAAAAATCGGTTCTTTTCAGAGAGATTCGCAAACCATGAGAGGTTGATCATCTTTGTCTGGCGTAAATCACAGCTTTATTATCAAATAAACTATTAATAAAAAATATCGAAATTTTCACTTCTACTGTGACGTTCCTGCATGTAGAAAGATACAAATTATTGTATTAATTTTTATAATATAAACTCTTCTTGTACTCTAAAATTTGAATTAGATAAGACGCCCACGTTTATAAGACACAGATGGCCTGCGGTGTATGTAAAAACGCATATAAGACGCGTCTTATATGCGCGAAAATACGGTAAATGATATAATTGTGTAGTGTTCACATCATCTATGGGTTACTTTATTATGGTCCGCTTTATTTAAATACAGTCTATTCAGTGGTGGGATTCAGCCGCTTTGCACCGGTTTGGTAGAACCGGTTCTTAAATTATTTGAATCCCACCACTGAGTGTAACCAATGATTAAGAACCTTACTCGATCGACTTGATTGTGAGTGTTTACTCATCCAGGTTTTGAGATGACAATTTGTTTCTCCAATGTGCAAGTTTTTACACCCGTGACAATCAAATCTATAAATCAGATTAGCTTGTTTTCGATTTATTCGAGAGGAAGTTTTGAACTTTGGGTGTTATTAAAACTACTTTGATACAACTAATATTCTTGCAAATACTTTTCTTAAATGCTTTAAATCCCTCAGAATATGGTAATTTGATTATTTTTTGTGGTCTTCAATGTTTTTTTTTCACTTAAATCTTTCTTAACCCGTATTTGTGTGCATAATTTGTTCAATTTAACCTAAATGTTAGGATCTATCTGTTTTGTTTGTGAACATATTGTCTTTCAAGCGTCCTCTCAGAATATTTAAACCATGACTTGCGGTTTCAAAAATGGAAGACAAATTCAAAACTCTGAAATAGGCTCCTTATCATACCATTTATATACTTTTCTTCGCAAAAGTTCTGTCGTGTACAATAATCGATTTAAAATAAGCTTTAACAAAATTATTTTTCAAAAAAAAATATATAAATTATTATTAATCTGTTATTTTTGAAAAATACAACACAAGTCATTAACTTCTAAAAACGTGATAATTATATAATCAACATGAAAAATATTTTCTTATTAAACAAAAACGAGTACTTTGTTATGGGTTCCACAGATTTAAAAGTATAAATGCATGTAAAAAAATTGACTTTGGGAATACGCTTGTGTGCATTATTTTCATTTATCTTAATAAGTATATTGCCTCAATTTAATCATTAATTCGTTTCTTTATTTCTTTTATAATAAGTTTTAAAATATTTAATTAAAAAAAATTTTTAAATAAAACTTTATTTTTTTTACTTTTTCAGTTAGTTTTTAATAATTTTAAAATATTTTTCAAAAAACTACAATAACACTATTTCGCTAATTAATAATTATTTTATTTATAAACAAAAGTTTTTTTACAAACAAATTAAAATAATTAAATATTAAAAAAATTAATAACAAAAATAAGAGAAAGCAATTCATAATATAACCAAGTCAATACAAAACTAAACAGCTTAAATGAAGATAATATACACAAGCGTATGTCAAACCCAAAAAAAGCGGATATAGTTAAATTATTTTCATGCATTTATACTCTTATATTGGTAGAGGTTTTAATAAAACAAATATTTATTTAACTAAAAACGATTTTTCCTATTAGTCTAAAACACAAAATTCAAATATGAACCATATCCCTTCTTTAACTCAACTTCACATAATCATTGAACCAGTGAGATTTTTCGTATTTTACCTTAATTGTACTATACAAGTTTCATCGACTAGATTTTAATACTTCGCCATTGCAGCAGTTGTTACATGCATTATGTTTTTTAGGTTTTACCACGATATCGACGTATTAGATGTTAACTTATCTCATTCGAATGTCCTATACATGTAATAGTAACTCAACACAATTGTTAATCTTCACCTTTGCTACAACTCCTGATACACGATCTTCAGTACATCTTGCTGGTTGACTTTGTTTCACAAATATCTTTTTACTAACTTTCCACTCACTTTTGACCCTATTTTTTGACACTATTGAGATAAATTTGTTTGAATTTTTTTCTCACAGTGAGATATTGTATCGAAATACTGATCTTCAAATGCAAATATAAGAATTTTTCGTAATTCTTTTAATCGCCCTATTACATCTCTCCACAATACCATCCCTTGATATGGCCTGTGTGAGAATTAAATTGGAAAAGTCTATCACTTCGATTACACAAAATAAACACCGAAAATTTCAACATTCAATGGTATGGGACAAACAGTTTTTTTAACAAATTTATCAAATTAATAACATTGATACTAATTGAATGTATGTTTCTCCAAAAAACCCTAGGTCATTGTGCCTTGCGCGCACTTTCTCCGAATGCGTCTTAAGATTACTGTGTCGTTTTAGACGTGTTTTCAATTATTAGATGTCAACACAAACTATCGAAGATGCAATTGTTGAGATGGGACGACAAGAATCCTTAATTTAATTCTCAGTCACATGATATGTTGGATGATATACACTTCAGTATTGTTCTCAATATAATTGCAATTTTTCTATCAAGTCTTAGTGCTAATAAATCCCTTTAAAAATTACATAGCCAAAAGACCCTTTCCCAAAAATCGGAAATAACTTCAAAATAAATTTTATTGCTTAAAACATTTCGAAAAATCGCCATTGTTCTCAAAAATACTAAAAATAAGTTCTAAATATTACAAATTGATACTAAATTTTTATTTCATTTCTTTAACTGTTGATAATAATTATTTACATTTAATTATATTCATCCATGATCTCAAGAACAAGTCACACAATTATCCAAATATCTGTAACTGTATCGTTTATTTCGTTGAGTCGGTTTTTATCCAATGGGCTACGCGACCTTCCCTTTCGTAATTAGTGTATGTAGTATAACAATCACATCTATTAATATTGTTTCTTTATCAATCTTTGTTCTATTGACGTGGGGTGTGTGCCTCATTGGGGTTAGAACGGTAGTTTACTCAGACACACGATATATTTTATTATTTATTTTTTTTTATTAATATAAGGTGAAATTTATGACGAAAATCTGGCATCCGAATATTAGTTCCGCGACCGGAGTGATTTGTTTAGACATTTTGAAAGACCAATGGTAAATATATTCGAATCATTAGGTTTTGATAAGATGTTACTATCAATGTTAGGGCAGCTGCGATGTCGTTGAGAACAGTTCTCTTGTCGATTCAGGCCTTATTAGCGTCCCCTGAACCCGACGATCCCCAAGACGCCATGGTTGCCACTCAGTATGTTAATAATCGAGAATTATTCTCAAAAACTGCGAGACATTGGTCCTGTGTGTATGCTAAGGGGCCCCACAAAGACCATTCATTTGAACAGGACGTCGAAAAATTGAAGCAAATGGGATTTGATGAGGTTTAGATTGCTACTTTATGATTGAATAAAGTCGATTGAAATTACTTGAATATTGTCCAACCACCAAGAAATTTTTTTTCGAATTTTTTCTTTATTATTTTTTAAATGAATTATCATTGTTTTCCTGAAATGAAATTGTTTTATTAAGAAAAAATATTTTTCGAAAATATTTAAGTTTTTTACAAAAAACAATTTTCTTGAAAATTTCTTTTCGTGAAGACAATGATAATTCATTTAAAATTAACGGGTTTATTCTTGGTGGGGTTCAATTTGAAAGAGTATCCAATCGACCAATTCCCGACTTGATTGATTACCGATTAATTCAGGACGAAGCTCGAAGTGCTCTTTCAATGAAAAATTGGAATATCGAAGAAGCAACAGAACATTTGTTGAAATAATTTATCGATCGATGATGATATGTTGATGATAAATATGGAAATATTGATTTATGATTTGTTACATTTAACTTTTAAGCCGTTTCATGTGTGTAAATCTAAGCTTACAATGCTAAGCTTGATATTAAGTTGTTTATTAAATTTTATTCTGGCTTTATTGATTTCTTTTTCTGGTTATTGTTTTTTGATAAATGAAAATTTTTGTTTGTATTTGTTTATTATTTAATTACACTTTTTTGAGAAAAAATTCAAAAAAAAATTAATTGAAATATTTGTTGAATTTCTGAAAAAAATCGTAGAATATTTCTGCTTATTATTTATATATTATTTATAATTTTCAAATTTAATAATGTATTATTTTTCGTTTTTTAGTTTTTCTTCTTTCAATGAAATTTCATTTGATGAATTTGATTGGTTGTCCTTGTGTGTGTGTGTCAAATGGAGTGTTTGTGCGCACGTATGTCTTTTATTTCCCATAGCACTTGGAGGAATTTTTATTGTATAAAAAACGACAGAGAAATGATAATTTTTTCTGTCAATTTTTGTTGGTGTGTTACAAATGTATTTTGGTTTAGATTTACACAAAAGTCGTCGAGGATTGTAGAAATTTCCTAGATCAACACACCCGAGACTCTGTGTCACTGGAAAATCGTCCATTCCATACCTAAGTGTAATAAAAAATATTTAATCCAGAAATTGTTATGTGGGATATTGAAATCGAATATGTCCATGGGTTAGTTGATTTTTCGTTTTTTTCTATTTTCTTTGATTAAATCATATTTCTATTTGATTCTAAACAATTGAAAATTAATCCCAAATAATTTTGTAAGGTATAATTACTTTGGTCCGTTCTTTTATCAATAAAATTGTACCAGAATAAAAAATGTTTGAATTTTACAATCAAATAGTAATTAAAATTTTCAAAAAGCGCTAATAATATAATTATTGATTTTCATTTCTCATAGAAATTGTTTTTTTCACTAGAATCAATTTAAACAGTTTACTAATCATAATTTTGATGTTATTATCTTAATGGTTTTTGAGTAAGTGTAAGTGAATCGTGACATTCTATTGTGGTCGTATATACTTCATTATATCGAATGAATAACCCTTTCAGTATCATATGGTGTACGCCATGAGATATGTATATGGACGTACTTTGTACACCAATGAGACGCTTTATAATTTCCATTATTCAGTTTGAATAAACATTTATTTTTATCAATTTAACTTTACAGCTTTGAATTTCAATTTTCATCTTATGTAAAATTTCATACGGCACATGACGTTTCTCGACAAAAAAAAATCTTAGCACCCAAAAAGGTGAAATAAATCAGATCTCAAAGTAAGATAAAATCAATGGTTTTCTTGTTTGAATTTTCGATGGTCACTTTTAACCCGTTCTTCCCGATCTGTCTGTATGATAAAATTTTATATTCCCAGCTTTTGGACAAAAAAATCGTTTTTTCCTTTTTCATAGTTAATCCAACCCTTTATATCTAAGTAAGACAACATAACTATACATTATAACAGACCTTAAGAGATATGGCAAAACGGATAAAGCTGCAATAGCGCCAATATAGGTCGAAAGGGAAAATCATGTATCTATTGAACGCTCTTTTCGGAATTCTAAATCTTGGTAAGGTTTCAATAAATTCAACATTTTTGAGGGTTTTCTAATCCAAAGATGTTATTGCGTTATATTTAATGTGGAATTTAATTTATAATAGAAAGAAATTATTTTTAGCAATTTATATTAGTAATAATAAATTAATATTTACTAAAGAAGCCTAGAAAAACAGCTTCAATTATTTCCTAGAAAGATAAATTGAGAGTGGTTGTAGAATATTTGAAAATACAATTACGTACGACTTAAGTAATTATTCATCAATTTAAACTTATAAATTTAAATTTAATTTACAAAAAATATTTATTTTTAATAGAGCAAATTTATAGTCCCATAGTATAAATATTAATTTGTTGATAAATTTCCCATATTCCGTATGTTATGCTATCAGTCAAATGTCTTTAGAGATTACACCAGAAATATGTATTTGTCACCAGGCAACGTAAAGTATTTTTGAATAAATGAAAGGAATGTCATTTTGAGAACGCAGAGGTTGAAAATAGTTTGTTCATATTACTATTATTTCTCCATATTAAAATTAATTGCAATTCTTTCCAGCTGAAATATCCATCTTATTCCAGAATCGTGTCTCATTATTTTCTAATTAATTTTCTCTTAAAATAACAGTAATCGAATTTTTGACTAATCTCGTCTGTTTTCTATTGCAGAATAGTTCTTTTGTAATTACTTCGTGTTTCTAACAATAAATGGTAATACATAGTTAAAATGATATAATCTGAAAGATTACCGCATATTAATGAATTATATTATTTATCAGAAACAAAATCTTAAACATGTTATTTTATATTTTTAAATAAGCCTGCTCAAACGGTTTCGTTTTATTTTCTCAATATCAAACTGTTTTATAAATCAACTATAAAAACTACTGTAGTAGCCTACTACTAAATATATAATATATTAAAAATTAATTATTATCAATCTATTCGATAATATTAAAAGAAATAATTAGATGTTGGATTTATTCGTGCGTTCTTTGGAAATTCCATCACAATATGCGTTTATTATATCTGGAATTTATGTCCGACAACATTCCCGATATTCTTCGTGATCAGCGTGACAATGGTAATGACATTCTCTGTCAAATACCACCATCTAATTGAACAACAACCATCAACTCCAAAGATTCGAACGTACAATCATCTAAAAGACAACTTCAACTCTAATTCTTCATCGTACAATCTTGTAAAAGAAGTTGAAGAATTAAACGGTAATTGCCAACAATCCGAGCATAATGTGACATCATATACCGAAATAATATAATTCTATTGTTCATATTCAATGTCTCAAGTATTCTGGACAAGTCGGAATCCGCTGATTTTTGTCGCATTGGAAAATCTACAAGCTGATTTCCCATTGTTTGTCTGTGACGCATCCAACCGGATCACTATTCATTCTGTTCGGGTTTTCTGGTTTAGCCGGAACTGGAAAGTCGTCTCACATGGCATTCTCACCGACGAATTTCCATTAAACTACCGGCACCTAAACCACTTGCATTGCGAGTTTACCCGACAAATGTTTAGTAACAGACTAAACAGGGAAATCAGCATTTGTTCAACAAATTCCATGCGACTATTTCGGCAACACTCATTAGTACTTGGTCAAAAAGATACTTATTGCCATTGAATGATTTGATAATTTATTATATTCTTTAACAATCAGGTGTCTATTGTGTTCATTATAAATATTATTCATTCCATTTATCTAATTATTCTATAACGTTAATGGAAGAGAAAAATATATCAAAATTCTCTTTTCATTACAACTACTAAAATAAATGTCATTTTAAGTGTAGTAATATTCTATTCCGTGATAAATAACGGCCAATAATATTCACTACTATGTTATTTTCGATTTAAGACTGCAAAAAATAAATTCGTTAATAGAAACAAAATATACGTTACAATGTTATAACACAGTAACAAATCAATTCATAGGCATAGATATACGTTTGTAAGAAGAAATCCATTACTGGGTCAAAGTATTGGATGAATTAATGATATAACAAAACGATAAAACAGTATAATTACTTGTACTTAGATGAAAGGAATATTGGTGTGATAATGAGTCGATTTGATAAGATTTATCTAAACGTCAAAACAAATAACGTAAATCGAATAATAATTAGTTGGTAGTATTTAAAAAAAATAATATTCAGTGATAACTTAGGAAATCATTATCTCCAAATGAGGACCAAAATTAAGAATAATCGATTGATATTATATTTTACTGGTTATATATTGTCAGATTACGACAACTATGTATGTATATGATAAGTTTTGCGTCTTTTAGATGTACTATAAAAATTTTCCTTTTGTCCCGCGACATTTTTACACCCATTAAATTAACGTATTCTTTAATCAAATAATCGTCAATGAACGGTGATGAAGTATCAGAATCGAATGTCAAATTAGAATATTTGAATTCAAGTTGAAAGTGGCTTAAGGTGAAAGGCACATAAGAGTATGACCACATCATTATTTGAAAGGTATAATCCGGAGAAAAACCTTCAGTTTGTTGAAATCTGTTAATATTGTAAATTGTCACATTCGAATTTTGTATTTCCGAATGTGGTACCGACTGCCGAACCGAGTGGTGGCAACCAGCACCTCTTAATTGTGCGGGAAATTGTCGCTGGCCGACATGATCGGTCGGTTCCAGTGTACAAAGGTCAATACGCGGGCGCGCGTCGGCGCCGCAAACGGCTTGCCGAAGTGTGTTGGTCCTGTCGGTGGCGTCGCATCGGTTAGTGGTCTACTCGATGCGTCCAAGTGGGTTGTCCGTTGAACAATGCGGTGGTAGCTCTGCTCCGCTCGATTTCATTCCATTACAATTTAAAAAAATTAAAAAAGTTAGAAATCAGAAGAATTTATTTTCATCGACATTTTTACAACATTTGAATTTCCCATGTTTCATAATTTTAATTTAATTTAATTAAACAAAAGTCAGTTTTTTTGTTTGCTATCGATTATCGGATCACTACACCGGATAAATCAATTTTCTGTCCAATAATGTAACTTTTGCACAATTTTAACTGATTTTCATAAGCTTTCTTATTTTCATTTTTAACAATACTCGTGGCGGTATTCAAATTCAAAACTTGAAATCCCGGAATATCTTTCATAATTTTTAAAAACAATTACAGCCAATTTCGATATTATATATATATATATATATATATA